>JACEFZ010015196.1:0-57160 GCA_014155875.1 Cepaea nemoralis
GGCCCCACAAAAATTAAGAAACCCCATTAAAGCTTTAAAAAGGGCATAAAATTTAATAGCTATGGTTATCGTACACAGTGAGCAACTAGGTTAGAAATACATTTAAAGAAAACATAGATTGTATTCGCCAAAAAGACAGACATACTGTAATGTAACATCCAAGAAAATGGAACAATTCTTAAACAAGTGAATAGGTGAAACTATCTAGAAAAAGCCATAACACATGATGGAGTGTGATTTGTAGACATAAGAGGAAGCATCGATAAGGCCAAGGTAGCGTTTTGCTAGCTGCAATACATACTGGCAAATAAACAGCTATTATATATGTAAAATATGGAAAATAAGTAGACAAGCTGGCGAACATAATGACAATGGAGTTGTAGTATGTATATAAGGGGGATACTAGCCGTAGTCGAGAGGGTAGCATATGCTGGTAGCGGCGGGGAGCCAAAACAACGCTCCCAGGGACCACGACGAACTTCGAGGGCACCCCTTAGCCGTATACATGGGGAGTACCACACGCACGAACGCACGCACACACGTGCACATACATCCATATGCACACACACGCACGCACATACATACGCACGCACACATACACGTGCACATACATCCACATGCACGCATGCACACGCACGCACATACATACGCACGCACACATACACGTGCACATACACACGCACACACATACACACGCACGCACACACACACACATGCACACACACGCACGCACACATACACACACTGAGCGTAGCGCAAATTTCGTCAGGGCTACCCCCAGTGGGAGAAACCCAAGCCGTGGGTAGCCTCTACCGGCCCCGACAAGGATGAGACAAAGTAAACTTGTGCGCCGTGACCAACCAGTGTGAGAACCGTCTCAATCTTTATACTTCCGCATTCCTCGCATGCCGAAGTCACAAACTTGTGACTTCGGAATGTGGAAGTCTTTTTTACTAGCTTTCAGAAAAGCATCTCTCCCACCAACTCGCCACTTTTGCATCTCCCCCTTTGCAACTCTCCCACCAACTCGCCACTTTTGCATTTCCCCCTTTGCAACTCTCCCGCCAACTAAACACACTCTCCCGCACACACGCGCAGTGACAGGAAAAAACCACTTGAGATATCAAGTGTCTTACAACCGTATAGCCTACATTAGTGAAAGCAACAGCTGTGTATTATTACATCAACACAAAGCAGCTTTGCATAACTAGATTATAGTACATACAGGACGTTGTGGTGATTAGACTTCATCAGCAAAAACACAACAGATAACATTCACAACAGGGGGAGAGAAAAAAGCAAGGGAAAAAAATTTTCATGCATACATCAGAATTTTACATTGTTTATCTGAGGAGTATATCCTTCCGCGCATTACTGAAATCCAGTGACGGATCGTTCGGTGACATAGGGGGGTGGTTCCAAACTGCCCTGATCGTCTATACACATTATTTCGATCCTATAGCTTTTGCGAATTCTGCCCGTGCCTCGTACCTTCCTATCAGAATGAGAGATTTTTTGTCTCTTCGTCCAGATCTGCCGGCGCCTTGCTCCGAATATCTTTTTTCAACTGGTGAAATTTCTTTTCTTCAGCTGTAATTATTTTATACTCCACGTCTGTAATTCTCCCATCATCCAATGCCTTTGAAACAAGGTCGGCTATACTGGAAAGCTTAGCCGTCGCCAGAGTGCAAATTTCATCGTGTTTCTTGGCTTTCGACGTTAGTTTGCGGGATGCTAGCTTGCTCCCAGCGGACATGATTCACAAGCTAGGAAAGCTATCTCGAGCCCGACAACTACAAGGGCAGAGATAATGGTGGTAAGATGCCCAACACCCCCCCCCCCCCACACCCATACCAAGGCTAGCCGCCAGCATCACGCTGTCCACAGCGTCTAATGCATTAACGGCACGCCGATATTTTTTATACAGTGCAGCCAATTTGTCCCTTTCATCTTCCAGATACTTCCGAAGACGGGTAAGCTCTTGAATGCAATAGGTACCGCCATCACTAGTATCAAATGAGGGATAGAGCGACATTATTCTTTGCGCGTCAAACCTACTTCTTCAACTGAGATTATGAGACTGTGACATTATGGATCAGTCACACACATTCCCAGTCCACCACCTCCATAATAATACTTCTAATCTTAAACGGAGACCATCCAGACAGTAGAGATATTTATAACTTCGAACGTTCCAGGACACGGTGGGGTAGGGCAGTGGCGCATGCCTGTAATTTGATTGGCAAATAAGTGGGAGCCCACGCTATCCACTAGGCCAAATTTAAAAATATATTAGTTTGAGCTCGGATTCCACCAGAAGCAGTCGCTATCTGTGATGTGGTGACAAAGAAAATGCCCTTAAAGATTCCGTAAAATATTGTTCTCTGGACAACAGGTACCACTTTAAAACATACTTAAATGTGTGGTTATGCCTGGTGAACGAAAGAGAAGAATATATGAGTATTTTATGACGAAAATGTGAAAGTGAAAACAGACTTCCGTGTGCAAGTATTCTAAATACTGCTTCTTCAACCCGTCAGGTCTTCCACGCTGTATACTCCAAGTGCATATCATTCCCCTGTTGTGACTGGGTGCGTATGCTTGATGATTGTAAATTACACTCAATGCAGATTCGCAAACCCTTTGTACATTCTAATGCCTATCATGACCCATTCTTAACCAAACTGTACACTGCTCTTGTGAGTTTACATTTGGCAGTTTTGGATCAGAATGTGTGATGTAACATGTACAAGTTCCTTTGTAATTTCTGAGAATGTTGGAGTGAGTGAGCTGGTGATTTGATAAGTAGCCTCTCACATTGGTAGAAAGATAGATGCTTCATATCCATATGTAGGCGGGACGTGTATGGCAGAATTGCAAAGTTCCTTTGATGCCTGGTGGCTAGATTACGCTCAAAAGAATTAATACAATTTCTCTCTGAAGTATTACACTGGTACCTATACTGTTGGTAGGTTCATATGAACTAGTTCCTAAAAGGACAATATGTTTTCGAACCTGTGTCTTATTATGCTGAATATAATGTATGGCTCATGCAAATTTACAGGGAAAAACATGTTTTCCCCATATGTGCTTTGGTGCATGTGTGAACAATTGCTTATGCAATTTGGCTTCTTTTACCTACTGTAGTAGATATGGACATTACTCAGTGGGGAAAGAGCACATGATGATGATGATGTATTTGTGAGCCAGGTCTAGTCTGAAAGAGGTGAGGTCTGGCATTAGCTGTGTGAGTGTGTATAGAATAGGACATTCATGCACCAACATAACCATTGGAATTGATGATTGGTCTGCTAATAGGGTAAATGCCATTAGTTTAATACATATTGCATATTGCAGTTGTAAATGCCTATTTTCCATCTGCCTCACCATGCCTGCTTATGTTGCTAATTCACAGATGCCTGTCTTATGTTGCTATTTCACAATGCTTGCTCATGCTGCTTGCCTTATAGTGCATGCTTTACTGTCTGTTCCTCATTGTGCCCAGGTCTACTGTGGTTTAAACATTGTAAGAACTTAGACATATAAAATGCTTGTAATTGTGTTAAGCTACCCTGTTTCAGCATGTGGGCTTGTGGCTACCACAAACAGGGGTGAATAATGAAAACATATCACCTACAGTCCATCAGAGTGGAATACACTCCATCATCAACCAGGAGAGGTGTGTTTGGTCAACACCCCTCCCATTTCCATCTGTTTATGTTGATGTATGATAACATTGTCTTTTAACAATGTAAAGAAATATTGTACCATTTTGTGTATCAACAGAGAACAAAGGATGGTGGAGAGGCCTTCATATTTTCTCTGCGACAACTAAACAGGAGTCCCAGACCCAGAACTAACTCCCTATAGGTGCAATCCAGGGATAATCACAGAAGAACACAGGCTGATTTGCCAGCCTTTATCTTCATGATATACCTTGGCCCAAGTCAACTGAAATTTACTGTTTTTGAACAGGAAGCAGGATTGGTCCTACATTGGTAATTCTGTCTTGGAGTACGTAAACAATGCTTGATAGTCAAGATGCCCCCGTCTTCAGTTTTTTTTCGGTCAGGGTCATGGGAAAATTAATCCTGTGCCCCAATGGAACACCTAGTCATTCTCCTAGAATCCGAAATGCAGGAATTTCTCGGAGGGTTTTTCCTCAGCTCCCCAACTGCTGAAGTCAATGGGAGAAAAACGGTTCTAAAATTCCTTATCAGGATTAATTTGAGCATTGGGGTGACCATGTTGTGATTATTATATCAGTATCATCTGAGAACTGAGAACAAGTCTCTTGTTGTTACCCCATTCAAAGAACCTGGTGAAGTACCTCTTGCAGTGGATTGTTTATCTGAGAATATCTTGGGGAATAAACCCCGCATGGT
The DNA here is from genome assembly GCA_014155875.1 of Cepaea nemoralis. Classification (NCBI taxonomy): domain Eukaryota; kingdom Metazoa; phylum Mollusca; class Gastropoda; order Stylommatophora; family Helicidae; genus Cepaea; species Cepaea nemoralis. The sequence continues at coordinate 4,386 of JACEFZ010015196.1, forward strand.
GCTCATACAGTGATTGTTGGGGAGACTTGAAAGTAGGTGAAGTCGGGCTCGCTAGGTGAGGTGCTGCATAAATTGGATTTTGTTCCTATCTCTGGGTCTCTTCAGCAGTCATGTTAGCATGTACCGAGAATACATCCCCATTGTCAGGAGAGTGATATCCTCAAACCATTTGAAGTAACCCAGTCGTCAGCTTCACAGGCAGTCTGGTCAACAGTGAATTCAGTACAACATCATCACCCTTAAATTCTGTTCTAAAGAGGCAATTATCTTGCTGGGACTTGTTACGGAAAGTCTGCTACTGGAGCTTCCCAACATAAATTACGATGATAACAGGATGCAAATGATCCAAACAGTAGTTTTTTCCCTTTAATTTTTTCCCATAAAAGGATTCTATAATTTTCTGAAATGACAGTAAAGTGCTGATAAATACAGTGAATCAATGGCGTAGAAAGAGTTTAGGGGGATGGGGGAGAGTTGGAGAGTTTGAGATTGAGTATATTGTTGGATTTTCAGAGAATGTACTCATTTTTTAACTTTAACAATCACATTGCATATGATTGTTTTTTTTTGAGGGGTAATGGTGTGATGGAGCATGGGTCATTGATCAACCACTAAGAACGCTCAAAAAAAGATGGTTTTGAGAACAGTGTTTTTAAGCAATTCCCGTGTGAATGTCTTGTACATTGCTGTCAAGTATTGTTCCTGGTGAATGTCTTCAGTTACTGTGGTTTTGGGTTTCAGATGTTTGAACAGTCCTGTATAGATGTTGTCAAATATCTCTCATGATGTATATCTTGTACAATTGTTGGTGTAAACATTTCCATGTAAAAGGGATGTCCCAGTTTGTCAAGAACCTGTCATGTTCATGTCCTTGTTCTACAGATGTTATGTACAGTTATTGTTGAGTTTTCTACTAATATTGAATCCTAAGTCCTACGGTCTAATTGGACAAATGACATAGGTCACAGTGACACAAATAAAATAAGGAAAATCTAATGTGGCGGACGAATTGCACACTGACACCATTAAGATGAGTGAATTGATCCTCAGTTTTACAGGGGCGAATAGTCCAGATCTTCTTTTGGCCTTTGAGGAACCCTTTGTTCTTTTTTTATAAATTTCTGTGTGGATACTTGGGAATTCACAGTGGGGGTTAAGAGCCAGAAAAATGGTTCTCCAAAGGGGCTTTGCGGAATGATTATCTATCTCATTTGAGAGACCTCTAGAAAAAAACGTGCAAAATCATACCCTTTTATCTTGTCTATTTATTACACAGGATATATTTCCAGAGAACACTACTAATTAGGTTCTTTTGTCTACTCCTAATTTGTCACAGCGACATTATTCTTTGCGCGTCAAACCTACTTCTTCAACTGATATATTAATGTTCAATCGAACGTGCTAATCGCCCTGTAGTGAACAAAAGCCGGACAAAAGCAGTAACGGTATTAACAATGATTTCATCCACCGCAACCTCACCAAGCTCTTATAATGTCCGTCTCTGTTGCCCGGGCCACCCACGTCCCGTAGGCCGCAGAAGTTATTACGAGAGCAACATGCCTGGGGAGTGTTTGACACACTCATTTTAATTGAGACCCCAGGAAGGACTGGGACAACCTCAGTCTGCGCCGCAGCCCAATAGCTACTCGAGAAGATGGTTGACTCCTTAGGAGGCTTACCTAGCATATCAAGGTCGGCTTTTCACTCTGTAACGGCCCTTTAAGCAAATTTAGTCCCCTGGACTTTAGCCTCAGTCACCGATACGGCATAGAAGAGAGTTTTGCGCACTGCATTTTCAGAAATGACTGGTAGGTCACAAAAGGAGACTTGTTGGGGGTTGTGACTGTCTTGCTGGCCTGATAACTCACAAACACCTTTTCCCCTGTTTGGGTTTAAACCCGATAAGTATCCCTTGGGCTCGAGGTGAGTATATCCCGTACGAAGCTCAAGCTGCAGATCTCAGTCATCGTCGTCGGATAGTCTATGACGGGACGAGCATAGACCCCCTGGGGAGTGAGCTGGAGGCCATATATCTTGTAATTATGACCCGTCTCCCGCCACCCAATAGTGTCGGCCAAATCAGCAAAGTTAGGGTAGAGCAAGCTCTTAGGGCAATGCCTTCCTGGGCTTTCTGAATCAGCCATTGTGATGTTTGATGTGGAGTTCACAACCTTAGATATACCGGCGGCACAGCTTTGCTTTGTTCATCACGGACCGAAAGTCTAATATCGCTTAGAGTTCCAGTCTCCAACTTCTTATAGCGAGGCACAGAGAAAATCTCGTGTACCCCATGATTACATTCCACATTTTAACGGGCACAGTCCTGGGAAGTGTGGAGGGAAGTGAATTATGGCCGTTTCTATATGATGATAGACTCTCGAGATGAATGTACAACTCCCTTTTATATGATAAGGTTAGAAACCCCCCACGCAGATAAGTAAACATCATTGTACCTACTAATCTCTCGCCTAACTAAACCCCAAGAACCCCACCTAGCCCTTCCACCGTATGTCCTCCCTATTTTATACCGTCGAGATTTATAAGGCCAGTTGCGGGGTTAAGAAAGAGAGGGGTTCCGTGGCTCAAAAATTTCTTTTGGAGGGTGCAGACATCATAATACCCGTCGGGGATAATAACATCCTCGCCAAGATATTGAACCTATTGTTTTGCAGCTTTGGGAATATTAACCCACGCAGGTAGAACACAGTTCCATGATAGCCACCTCTAAGTCACCATCGCGATTGTCTAGGGCTGGGTTGAGGGGATGGGTTACCGATGTTTTTTCGTTACTAAGTGTGAGATACATATTTCATTGGGACCTTGCCGTCTTGACAGACGATAGTTTGTGCTTTAAAAAGGCATAATAACTTTTAACCTATGGCGGTAGCGAGTGTGACTGATAAGGCCAATTTGCGCTGTAAATGTCCGTTCACAGTGGGATGCATGTGAACACGTGGTCATTTCCACCATCATGCACCATCTTACGTCTCACACGCTCGGTGTGTGACTTATCTGCAATAATTTTCTTCCTTTGTCTTTATTCCATTTCTGATGTTTGCCCTCCATGCAACACGTTCAGCGGCGACTTGCTCCCAATGTGCATTATCAATGCCTGTATCAATCATGTCCCGCTTACACACACCTTTGTATCGTAGTAGAGGCCGACCCTGAGATCTCTTACCCATCTGTAATTCACCAAAAAAGATAGTCCTTTGGTATTCTACCATCATCCATCCTCCTAAGATGTCCTATCCATCTAAGTCTACGAAGACTGAGCATGGAATAAACTGTCACACAACCTGATCTTTCCAATACTTCAGTATTTGTGATTTTGTCTTGCCACTTAATACCAAGAATTCTTCGCAGACACCGCATATGAAAGCTGTTTAAATGTTTCTCTTGGTGTGAGTAAGTTGTCCAGGTTTCACTGCCATAAGAAGAGTACTAAGGGACACAGGCTTGATAGACAAGGACTTTTGTTTTGGCAGTAAGCTTCCTGTTCTCCCAGACTCTTTTTCTTAACCTGTTCATTGTTGTTGCTGCCTTACCAATCCGGATGTTGATTTCCTGATCTAGGGATAATTTGCTATTTACCACTGATCCTAGATATGTAAAATGGTCTACTATCTCTAGTTCGGCGTCGTCAATAAAGATTGATGGTACCCCATGTGCACCTTGTGACATAATCTGTGTCTTCTTTTTGCTAATTGTTAAACCAAATTCAGAACAAGCATTGGAGAATGCAGATAGTAGACATTGCAATTCTTCCTCAGAGTGGGTCGTAACTGCAGCATCATCTGCAAAAAGCAACTCTATGATCAGTACCCTCCTAATTTTGGTCTTAGCCTTCAATCTCTGAGCATTGTAGAGGCCGCCATCTGAGCGTGAGTGAATGTATATACCACCATCCTGATCACGAAAGGCATATTTCAGTAGAAGTGAAAAGTATATTCCAAAGAGGGTGGGAGCTAGTACACAACCTTGCTTAACTCCACTCTTGATTTCAAATTCTTCAGAAGTTGCACCATCAAACTTGATTATACCCTTCATGCCAGTGTGGAACGATTCCACAATGGACAGAAGAGTTGGTGGGCAGCCAATCTTCTTTAGTGCCTTGAATCAGACCCTCACGACTGACCAAATCAAATGCCTTTGTGAGGTCGATGAAGGCAATAAACAGTGGTTGATTCTGTTCCGGCATTTTTCTTGCATTTGTCGCAATGAGAATATCATATCAGTGGTAGACCGGTTCTGTCGAAAGCCACACTGTGATTCGGGGTAGACTTGATCTCCTAGGACTTGAAGTCTCGCAGAACAATTCTGGCAAATACTTTTCCAACATACACAGAAGTGAGATAACCCTAGTAATTGTTGCAGTCGCTCCGATCGCCCTTGTTCTTGTACAGTGTTATGATGCTTGAATCGTTGAAATCCTGTGGGACTTGTCCTTCGCGCCAGCATAGCTCTATTAGCTGGTGGATCTGTATAGTGCTTGTGTCTTGGCCCACTCCTGATAACCTCTATTGGAATCCCATCCTTACCTGGAGCCTTGCCAGATGACAGTTCATTTATAGCACACTTAACTTCTGTTATGGTGGGAAGTGTGTCCCAGGTGGTCAAGAGTTGGAAGGAGCCTCTATGGCGTTTAGGGTATCATCCGCTAGTTTGGTCTCACTTGAGTAAGCTCCCAATAGTCCTCTACCCATCTGTACATCTGCTGTTGCTTATCAGTGATGATTTCTCCGTCAAGGTTTTTCAGTGGTTTTAATAGTCTTTCATTTCCTCCTGCTGGGAAATTTTATCATGCCAGTAGCGAATTCTTCCTGCAAAGCCTACACCGTGTGCCTTTTTTCTGCCTGCCCTCTACCCTTCCAGAAAAAGTGGTAATTGTTTTCCCCGAGTGCCCTTCCTCACGAGGGAGTTTCCTGCAGGCCAGCATTATAAATGTTAAGACGATTGAGTACGGCATCAATCACAGCCGTTTTTCTCACATCGTCAATTTTGGGTCAAGTCAGTGGAACATCCTGGACACAGGGTTTTCTACGTTCCATGTTGCAAGCCGTAGCTTGAGGTTTTTTTTTTTATTTTTGTTTGTACTGGTGCATTGGTTTTACAGCCTGCGATTCAGATTTTGTCCTAGCCACAAGCACCCATTGAAGCAGGCAGGCTGTGGCGGATCAGCACCCAATTGGCCGGGGGCTGCCCAGCTTGAGGCGGGCGGTAGCTGATCAGTGACACCTGTAGGTGTCTACCACCGTCAGAGGCAACGCGTGGCGCCCCATGTCTACGCCAACTGACAAGGACTTATAACCCGTAACAGTTGCCTCTCGCTTTGATTCCGAGACCAGTTAAGACCAGGGATGGAGTTATTGCCTCTCCATAGCACAAAGCCTGGGCTAAAATATAGAAATCATGTGTTGCCCATGCAGCATGATCCCTCTCTCGGCCTGCCTAGTTCACTCCAGAGGAAAGGTAACACCCCTACATCTGGAACAAGACAAGCTGCAGAAGCTGCCGGATCAGCAAAGCATTGCTCTAACTTTCCGCCTGTCGGGGCTTCGATCCTAGACCAGCCGCCAAACCAAGGCTTAGGGCCTGGTCTGCCCTGCCATGACATTTTGTCTTTAGCTTGCATTTACTCGCACCAGGGTAAATCTTGTACCCTCCCAATTGCGCTCTTCTGCAAAAAGCCGTTGGGACAATGGGTGTCGGGTTTGGTAACGCCGCCCACGTCGGCGTAAAAAACCAGTAGTACCCTCTACTGTTTTACGGTAGCTCAGTCATATCTGACTAAAACCTGACACATCTTACAGAATGATAAACCCCGGTTTACTAGGAAAACTGCGCTGTTCAGATTAATTTAGAAAAAAGAATCTATTTTTTTTACCATGTGCCGTTTTACCCCCAAAAAAAATAAGGTAAATCATTCATAAATAAAGGGGCAAATTCTTAAATAATCAGAAACGAGTTCAGTAGCTGTGTATCTCTTTCATAAGGTCAAATTCTCAAAAAAAATCAAACAGAGTTCAGTACTGTATCCCATCTTTCAAAGTAACATTAAAATTATTTTTCAAGCCTGAATACAAATCTGGGATGACAATAGAAAATATACAAAAATTATATCTGAGAAAAGTAAAGCAACATATCTGACACGTGTTCACATTTTGTATGAAAGAAATCAACAGCACAAGATGATGATACTGCCATATCAGGCAAGACATGTTAAGGTTTCACAGTCAGCATTCTCAACTGGGAAATGTACCAGTCCTCTTTTAAGAGTACTTTTCCTTATTCAGGTCACAGCAAATCCAGATACTTTCTCACGGCCCGTGCAAGGATTCAATGATTCTGCAATTTGTGGGAGAAAACTACAAAATTCAATGCTCCGCCCCTTTCCCAGGACGTGCCATCACATTCAAACCCTGAATACAAGCAAGCCTAACTACGCTGCAACACTGCCATATTAAACATATCCAAAGAAAACTTTACACCAGTCATACTCATGTCAATTCACAAAAAAGGTCTTTATAGTTCAAGAAACAAAACTGCATAATTAACAAAGAGGGACAAGAGTTATATTATTCATCACTATTTATACATATTCATAATTTGCATGTAACAAGACAAAAGGACGGTTATGTTCTATTCTGTACAAGAATATATATATATATATATATATATATATATATATATATATATATATATATGATAGATATATATATATATATATATATATTACAATTAGTACATACATGCCTACTTAGGGAAAATGTGCTCAGGCTATGATTTGAAGCATAATTTAATATGAATGAAAGTAGACACATTGTACAAAATGCCGCCATATTATTTCTTGCAGTGGCAAATAAAATACTAATACTATAAGATACACAATTATTGATACAATTACATTATTGGCAGAAGAAATAAAGTTTCCATCAAGTGATAGAATGAGGGCCCCACCTCCTATCTTACAATCCCAATTGACACAGTGAATCAAGATAACCTGATTGTGACTCAATTTCATGTAATATTACCATACAAACAACACAGAAATTCATGAGAATGTACAGGAAGAAGTGAATGTATGTTAATATTCTATCATGAGCTAACGTAGTATAAATTTAAACAACCCCATATTTAACAGAAATAATACAATTATTTGCAAATAATAATATAAACAATCAACAACATGTCTAGTACCTATGCACATTAAAAAATACTGTTATAAATTCCAAGACTTTCATATGTTTATCTTCATATGCAAAGCAAAACAATATTACGAAGCCACCTGCGATACAGGAAGCCACAGTAACGAAACTAGCCCAAACTCCTGCGGGCCATGTCGCGAGATTGCCATGAGTTAAACAGATAAATATTCCCGACGTTTGCTTGGCGTGTATTTTCAGCACCATTATTTTACTAACTGGAAAAACACCGCGGATGTCAAAATCTCAGGACAATATTTGTAGCTGCACGTGTACATCTATAACGGATTTGGAACGGTCGGTGTTGATGGTGACAGGTCCTGGCATCGCCTTGATTAGTTTGTCTACATTTGAATGTAAATGGAAGCAGTGGGGGTCAGCCCATCTACACATTTGGTGTTGAGTGAGAAGGAAGGGATACACCGAGTTGGCAGTTCATTACCAGTTAGAATCACATATATTGTCACCACGGAACAGAAGATTGACAAGTTTGTCAACATTTGAATGCAGATGGAAGCCGTGAGATCACAATGGCAGATGTAAAACGGAAGTACTTAGTAGGGAGAAAACAGTACATATGTCAATTCTTGGTTTCCGGAACATGAAGAGTTTGACGGGGTTATTTGCAACTGTTTGTTGGAAGGTCGTCATAAAATTCGCTGGCTTGTTTTGAGAATCTTAACAATTACTGACAACTTTGACAGGATTTAAGCCGGAAAAATAGATCCTTGCAAATGGTTGATATGTCCAAATAACACCTGTGTGGGGGAGAAGAGGATAAAGTCACGTGGATAACTTTGGTAGTTTGCCATATAAACTCTAGTTGTGACCAGCTAGGGAGGACTTGAAATTATGCTTTAGTCAGAGTGCCAGGGCACGGCAGCGCCTAGTGGAAATAATATCTACCGTGTGTTAATTAGTGACTTAATTTTACACGTGCCTATAATGGCAGATGTAGATATGATTGATAGGACTGCAGTGGTGCCATTTAAGGTATAACTTATTATAATATATTCGTTATAATTACTTTAGGCAGTAGCCTTGTTAAACTATAGGGTGATGATTAGCACTGTTAGTGGAAACTAGCTAGAGTAGGGAAGTGATACTTGACTCTGTTAGCTAGAATAGATTAGTGAAGTGTTGATAAGCTTTACTAGTTGAGAATTGAGTAATGAGGGATAATTGGGATTTCCCGTAGGTGTCCCTTGTGGGAGGGGTTCCACATTCTGTTTGCTGATTTTTTCTTTGTCATAACCTGATTCGCTTCTAGGTGGGTAGCTAATCTGCTCTATGACTAAGTCTAGTTAGCTAACGATCATTAGGCAAGGTGATAGGCTTACACTCAGCCGAAAGAATCATGAACTAGTACTATCACCAGGTGTGTTGTTTCTATCCTAGGTTCCCTACCAGATCCAAGGAAGCTCAATAAAGTTTTGGGAAGGAAGAAAATCCCAGTCTGAAGAACACCAGTTCGGCAATCAATAAAGATTGCTTACAGACGTGATTAAAAAGCTAGAGGGAGGTTGATTCACCCAACATAGTGAAGATTACAGTGGCACCATACAGCATTAAACAGTGGTAACGAACCGAGAACCGGTTAAGAGTAACTAGTGTTAGTACAGTAACAATTAACATTAGTAATTAGCACTTGCGGACTGAATGGTTCGATGTGCAACGAGGATGATCTGTCGACTAACACTTAACTTTACTAACTGTGTAAACACTAGAAAAGAACTTGTGCAGTTGGTTAGAGAACATTAGGAACGGACATTGTGTAGAGTGAATCCGGTCCATAAGTAACTGTTCATACCACCGGTGTCTATTTCTCATGTTCATGAAATGGGATTACCAGAGGTCTACAGAAGCAAAGCAGTATCCGGCAGGATGGTTCCGGCAACGGGTGAGACGTACTTGTTCTGACGTAACGTGCTGTGGTCTATCTTTGCTGTGATCAGCGGACTGAGCTGATGTCTGAGAGTCAGATTCTCTACACTTTATAGAACACGTCACACATTTTCTTCGCATACACGTCTCATACACGTTACACTTTTATTTTAATAAATTAATCTGTATTAATTTCTAGAAGTAAGAGTTGTTGAGTATGTTGCGTTGGGGAAAGTATGAGAAGGGGGCATAGTACGACAGTGTGAGAGTGATAGGAAAGGTGTCCATAGGCTGATGGAGTGTGTTGGACGGAAGCTGGTGGATTCTCCAGAATATTGAGGGGGAAAAAAAATAATATTATAATGTGGGTGTCGGATCTCCTCACTCCAGGGACGACACTTTAAAGGAGGACACGACATTATTGGGGGCTCGTAAACGTGATATTTGGACAGTGGGATCTCTCGTAAACGTGACCCTTGGACAGGGGATCTATCGTAAACGTGATCTTTGGACAGCGAGATCCCCCGTAAAGGGAATCCTTGGACAGCGAGATCTCCTGCAAGCAGGAACTTTGACGGGGGGATCTTCTGACAACGGGGTCTTTTGACACGGGATCCTTAGTTATAAAAGGGAGATATCATTTTGGAGAATCCAGCTAGAGTGAATGTGGATGGGGGTTAGGATTAATATCTTACCTGTTCACACTTCACACGTCTGCATAGGTCTGTGGTCCTGATTCTACTCTTGTCACTGAGTGAATGTACTGTGTGTGGTAATATCGAGATTTATAGTACTTGTTCATATATCGGTATAGTAATTTGCAGTTATATTGTACTAGACCTGCTAGCTTACCTCTCTGTATAATGGCCACCCCTAAACTTAGCACGAGAATTAAAGGAAGGGGGAAGAAATGGGATTGGCGGGGTCTGCTCTAACGGATTACATACAGGAAGTGGAGAGAGAGTATCGTCAAGCAAAAAGGGATGATCGAAAGGCCGAGCTGGAATTGAGAAGGATGGAGTTGGAACAAGCAGCTAAGAAATTGGAAGCTGAGCAAGCAGCTAGGAATTGGAAGCTGAGCAAGCAGCTGGGAAAATTTGAAGCTGAGCAAGCAGCTAGGAAATTAGAAGCTGAACAGGAAGCACAAAAAAGGGAGCACGAGTACCGGATGAGGGAACTCGAGTTGAAGAGTCAATCTAATGGAGAAACTGAGGGAGCAGTTGGAGGTTCCTCCATCCCAGGATCAACACCAGTAGGTGGACATGGGTACCATGCTATGAAGTTTCCTTTAGCGGTCTACGAGGGGGACAAAGAGAAGATTGATCAATACCTTCAACGCTTCGAGGCTATGTCAGTTGCTATGGGTCTGGAGCGTAACAAATGGAATCTTAAGCTATCCCAGGGATTACGCGGGACAGGATACGAGGTTATACTCGCCTGCCACCAGGACATGAGAACAATTATGATGAATTAAAGACGGCTCTGCTGAAACGATTCGAGGTTACATCGCATAACCTACCGGAAAAAATTTCGAGCAGCGAAACGAGAACCGGGAGAGTTGTTTGCCGCCTACAGTTTGCGTCTTAAATCTTATCTCCATAAGTGGATGGATTTGGCTGGGTTTCGCACATGACTATGAGAAGTCTGGAAGAGCTCATGGTGGTCGACCAGCTGAAGAAGCAAATGTCTAAACCTCTCAGGACGTTCCTGGAGAACAAGGAGCGGAACGTATTGACCTCGTGAATAAATTAGCAGAACGGTTCGTCGAGGTACATGGGGAGGCAGGGGAAAACCTTTCCACCAACACCAAAAGTCAGAGAAACATGACAAGAAGAAAGCCAAAAACTCAGGAACAAAAAAGTGGGAACCTTATGGGGCAAAAATCAGAGGATAGTTCAGAGAAGAAGAAGGAGGGAAGCAAGAGCACCTCAAGCTCTACACCTAAACGACCGTGGTCGGAGAAGTGGTGTTCAATTTGTAAGTCAACCCTCTCACAATACGAGGGACTGCAAATCGAAGGCTAAGAACCCTCATTTTGCAGCATGTCAAGTGACTTCCAGAGGAGGTTGTCACGGAAAATGCCAAGGTCAACAAGGAAGCTCGCCACCAGGAGAGCTCATTCAAGTCCGACAATAGAAAATCTAGGACAGGGAAATGGTGCAACGAATGCAAGTCAAACACGCACAATGCTATTGACTGCAGGGGAAAGTCAGGAGACACTCAATTCGTCGTGTGCTCAGGGAAACCTAAGGTGGAGCCCACCGAACAGGTCGAGGCCGAGGAAGAGACTCCAGACCAGGAAAAACCACCTGTAGTGGAATTGGTAGAGGTTACGGTCGTCAAGTGGAGTGTTTTATACGACACAGGACTGGACGGGGAGGCCGTGATTTCTGCGGATCTAGTACATCCAGAACAATTCACAGGTGAAAACATTGGATATACAGCCTGCACAGAAGAGTGCTGTAACCATGAAGTTGCCCATTGCTAATGTGGAGATTCGGTCAAGGTACGTCACCGGCACCATCAGGCCGCTGTATTGACCGATCCCATTTTTTCCCAGTCATCCTAGGTTGCCGGTATGTCTTTCTGGAATGCCCAGGGAGCCTATTCATATGGGAGCAATGCAGACTCGCTCTCAGGCGAAAACGGAAGAGGCAGACGCAAGTGTGACTAACCCAATGCCGGGGGAGCTACGAACTGCCCAGAGTGAGGATGATACTTTACGGTCCTTGCTACAAAAGCTGCAGAAAAGTGCTGATCCACCAGGACGGGGGCAGTACTACATGAAGAATAGGATACTCTACAGGAGAGCAGGAAGGGGAGACAACCTATACGGTCAGTTGGTCGTCCCAAAGCTCATCGGTCCCAGATTCTTCATATGGGGCATACCATCTCCTTTAGTGGACACATGGGTATTGCCGAGACCATGCAGCGGATTTCCTGCCACTACTATTGGCCGGGAATGACAGATGATGTGCGTCGGTATGTGAAGTCATGCCCTGAGTGCCAGAGGGTGGCACCGAAACACTGGACAGCACCGGTGATGTTGGGTGAGATGCCCATCATGACTCTCCTTTCTAGAGGGTAGCCATCGATATCGTGGGTCCCTTCCCAGGACTAGGAAGAGGAACATGTATATACTCACAATGGTGGATTGCTGTACAATGTGGGGTGAGGCTATACCGTTGACTCACGATTGACTCGAAAAGAGTGGCGGACGCACTGATGGAGGCCTTAACCAGATTAGGCTTTCCGGATCAAAATTCTGACGGACAATGGATCTCAGTTTTGTGGAAAACTCATGGAGGAGGTATTTAGGGTGTTTCACTCTAACCACATACATACCAGCCCTTACCACCCTCAAGCCAATGGACAAGTGAGCGTTTCAACGGCACGTTGATGACAATGCTCAGGAAATTAGCGCAGGAAAAACCTGATAGGTGGGATGAATATATCCCAGCAGCACTTTTTGCCTATCGGGAAGTTCCTCATGGCTCAACAGGACTACCACCCGCTACGTTGCTGTTTGGTCGTCCAATCAAAGGACCGTTGGAAGCCATGTTGAGGAGTTGGACTGAAGAGGGGACGTCAGAAGAAGTGATCTCATCCTACAATGACGTGGAGGAACTGAAAGAAAAACTCCACAAGGGATGGACTCTGGCAAATCAAAACTTGAAAAAGGCCAGGAAAAAACATGCGGCTTACTACAACCGTAGGTCTAAAGAAAGATCTCTAGAGGTGGGAGATAAAGTCTTGTTGCTACTCCCAACGGGAAACAACAAACTGGAGATAGGTTGGCAAGGACCATTTCCCGTGGAAAGGGTGATATCCAGAACCAACTATCAAATCCGGATCCGGGGAAAATCGAAGATTTTCCATATCAATCTCTTGCGGAAATACGAAGAGAGACCCGGAGACAAGGCAGCTCACCTCATGGCAATGGCAGTTGCAGTGGAGACAGAAGTGGGAACCAGCGAGGGCAGGGAATATCCCTTAGTACACCAGGAAACCTATAGGGATGTACAAGTGAACCCTGATCTGACCTCCCAGGAGAGGGAAAGGATAACCCAGGTTCTCAAGTCTCATAAGGAGATACTGACTGATAAACCAGGACGAACGAGGTTGGTGGGTTGAGATGACTTTGACCACACAGGAGCCTGTTCGCCAAAAGGTTTACCCAGTGCCATTCTCTAAAGAAAGGCCCTGGAGGAGGAAATAAAAAAACTGCTGGAGGATGACGTGATTGCACCATCCACATCCCCATACAATGCGGGGGTAGTTTTGTTACGCAAACCAAGTGGAGAACACAGGTTGTGTATAGATTACCGACTGCTGAACAGTCATACACAGTTTCAGGTGGAACCTTTGCCGAATCCAACTCAGTTATTCGCTAGGCTCCATAAGGCTCGGTACTTTTCAAAGGTGGATCTGAGTCGGGGGGACTATCAGATACCAGTCAAACCGGAGATTCGACCACTGTTAGCTTTCAGTACACCCAGTGGACACTACGAATTCAAGGTCATGCCCTTTGGACTCAGCAATGCACCTAGTGTGTTTACACGCATGATGAGGACTTTACTAGATCCGTTACAGGATCCGTCCATCATCTCATTCATGGATGATATTCTGATTTCCAGTGACAGCCTGGATGACCACTTACAATCCTTGGAGAGAGTGTTTAATAGGCTCAAGGAAGCAGGGCTTACTGCTCGTCCAACCAAGTGCATGATTGGTTACCAGACTCTGGAATTTCTAGGTCACACCATCACTCCAGGACACATTGTTCCAGAAGAGAAAAACCTGGAGAAAATCAGAAATGCACCAAGGCCAAAAACGAAGAAGGATGTGCGATCTTTTCTCTCGTTGTGTGGGTTCTACCACAAATTTATCCCACATTTCACGAACTGGGAGCTCCGTTGACCGAAACCTTGAAAAAGGGATTCCGGATCAAATCATTTGGACACCAGAATGTGAGAATGCCTATAGTCAGTTAAAGGAGGCCTTGGTCAGCAAACCTGTATTACAGCTCCCTGACCTTTCCAACCATTTGTGTTGAGAACGGATGCGAGTGCGATTGGAATTGGAGCCGCTTTGTTACAGGAAGGAAAAGACGATGCTTCGGTTTTGAAACCTGTGGCATACGCAAGTAAGAAACTTCTACAGGCGGAGAGGAATTATTCAACCGTCGAGAGAGAATGCTTGTCCCTCGTATGGGCAGTGCAAAAATTTCAGCCATATTTGTATGGAGTTAAGTTTCGGGTTCAGTCGGATCATCAGCCCCTGATGTTCCTGGCTACTTCTCAGAAGCTCAACGCACGTTTGATGCGGTGGTCGTTGTTACTTCAACCGTATAATTTCACAGTAGAGTACATTCCTGGGAAGGAAAAAGTTGGAGCGGATTTCTTGTCAAGACACCCAGCTCCTGAAGAAGAGGAATGAATTATCTGGATTTAACTCATGGTGGAGGAGAGTGAGATGGACTACTCTCTTAAGAGGGGGGCCCATGTCGCGAGATTGCCATGAGTTAAACAGATAAATATTCCCGACGTTTGCTTGGCGTGTATTTTCAGCACCATTATTTTACTAACTGGAAAAACACCGCGGATGTCAAATCTCAGGACAATATTTGTAGCTGCACGTGTACATCTATAACGGATTTGGAACGGTCGGTGTTGATGGTGACAGTCCTGGCATCGCCTTGATTAGTTTGTCTACATTTGAATGTAAATGGAAGCAGTGGGGTCAGCCCATCTACACATTTGGTGTTGAGTGAGAAGGAAGGGATACACCGAGTTGGCAGTTCATTACCAGTTAGAATCACATATATTGTACACCACGGAACAGAAGATTGACAAGTTTGTCAACATTTGAATGCAGATGGAAGCCGTGAGATCACAATGGCAGATGTAAAACGGAAGTACTTAGTAGGGAGAAAACAGTACATATGTCAATTCTTGGTTTCCGGAACATGAAGAGTTTGACGGGGTTATTTGCAACTGTTTGTTGGAAGTCGTCATAAAATTCAGCTGGCTTGTTTGAGAATCTTAACAATTACTGACAACTTTGACAGGATTTAAGCCCGGAAAAATAGATCCTTGCAAATGGGTTGATATGTCCAAATAACACCTGTGTGGGGGAGAAGAGGATAAAGTCACGTGGGATAACTTTGGTAGTTTGCCATATAAAACTCTAGTTGTGACCAGCTAGGGAGGACTTGAAATTATGCTTTAGTCAGAGTGCCAGGGCACGGCAGCGCCTAGTGGAAATAATATCTACCGTGTGTTAATTAGTGACTTAATTTTACACGTGCCTATAATGGCAGATGTAGATATGATTGATAGGACTGCAGTGTGCCATTTAAGGTATAACTTATTATAATATATTCGTTATAATTACTTTAGGCAGTAGCCTTGTTAAACTATAGGGGGATGATTAGCACTGGTTTAGTGGAAACTAGCTAGAGTAGGGAAGTGATACTTGACTCTGTTAGCTAGAATAGATTAGTGAAGTGTTGATAAGCTTTACTAGTTGAGAATTGAGTAATGAGGATAATTGGGATTTCCCGTAGGTGTCCCTTGTGGGAAGGGGTTCCACATTCTGTTTGCTGATTTTTCTTGTCATAACCTGATTCGCTTCTAGGTGGGTAGCTAATCTGCTCTATGACTAAGTCTAGTTAGCTAACGATCATTAGGCAAGGTGATAGGCTTACACTCAGCCGAAAGAATCATGACTAGTAACTATCACCAGGTGTGTTGTTTCTATCCTAGGTTCCCTACCAGATCCAAGGAAGCTCAATAAAAGTTTTGGGAAGGAAGAAGAAGTCCAGTCTGAAGAACACCAGTTCGGCAATCAATAAAGATTGCTTACAGACGTGATTAAAAGCTAGAGGGAGGTTGATTCACCCAACATAGTGAAGATTACAGTGGCACCATACAGCATTAAACAGTGTAACGAACCGAGAACCGGTTAAGAGTAACTAGTGTTAGTACAGTAACAATATACATTAGTAATTAGCACTTGCGGACGGAATGGTTCGATGTGCAACGAGGATGATCTGTCGACTAACACTTAACTTTACTAACTGTGTAAACACTAGAAAAAGAACTTGTGCAGTTGGTTAGAGAACATTAGGAACGGACATTGTGTAGAGTGAATCCGGTCCATAAGTAACTGTTCATACCACCGGTGTCTATTTCTCATGTTCATGAAATGGGATTACCAGAGGTCTACAGAAGCAAAGCAGTATCCGGCAGGATGGTTCCGGCAACGGGTGAGACGTACTTGTTCTGACGTAACGTGCTGTGGTCTATCTTTGCTGTGATCAGCGGACTGAGCTGATGTCTGAGAGTCAGATTCTCTACACTTTATAGAACACGTCCACACATTTTCTTCGCATACACGTCTCATACACGTTACACTTTTATTTTAATAAATTAATCTGTATTAATTTCTAGAAGTAAGAGTTGTTGAGTATGTTGCGTTGGGGAAATATGAGAAGGGGGCATAGTACGACAGTGTGAGAGTGATAGGAAAAGGTGTCCATAGGCTGATGGAGTGTGTTGGACGGAAGCTGGTGGATTCTCCAGAATATTGAGGGGGAAAAAAAAAATATTATAATGTGGGTGTCGGATCTCCTCACTCCAGGGGCGACACTTTAAAGGAACACGACAGCCAGGTTTTAAAAACAAAGGGAGGTTGGCTTTTATAATTGACCTGAGCTTCCCTCAATCTGCTAAATGGATACCGGGAAAAAGTTCTGGGAAATAAAAGGGAGCTTTTCAAATACTGACACACCCCCCCTTATGTGCTGCTTGGTGTGAAAATTTGCCCAAACCCCAAATCCCAAAAGCAAAAAGACATGGAAACATATTTTTCGGATACTATTAGCACGCTAATAAAGACCGCTTCGATTCAAAAAGGACAAATACCCGGCGGCGGCCATTTCTAAGCACACACTTGATAAGCCAGTGGCACTTCGTCACCCTTTTTTCATCTCGGACCGAAACTCTTATAGCACCTACCGTTCCATTTCCCAACTTTTTATAAGGGGCCAGAAAAAAATTCGTGTCCCCCTTGATTACATTCCTCTTTTTTAACGGGTACACCCGGAGGAGTTGGGGGAAGCAAATTTAGGGTTTCTCATATGACACGCCCCTCGAATGAAGTACAACTTCTTATTATGAAAAATTGGGAAAAACTTCGACAAATGAATAAAAAACGTTTCATCAGCGAGCATCCTACTTGTATCGCCTGAGTCGAACCCAAAAACCCTCCCTACCCCTCCGCACCTTATACCAACCCCCGTTTTTTATACCACCGAGACTTACAAGGCCATTGCGGGTTAGAGAAAGAGAGAGCTTCAGTGGCTAAAAGAATTGCTTTTTGGGGAGCACAGACTCAAAATCCCTTGGGGGATAGAAAAAACCCCTTCCATATTTGAACCAATTTTTTTTCAGCTTCTGGGAAATGTTAACCCACGGGGGGTAAACAACAATTCCACGATAGCCACCTCTGGGTCACCATCGCGATTGTCTGGGACCGGTTTAAGGGGATGGCCCCCATGTTGTACATTGCAAAGTGTGAGATACATATTAGCACGCTAATAATAATGAAGCTTACGAGTTCAAAAGGACGCCAATCCCCGGGTGGGTGGGGTATACCCGTTTGCGCAAAAAAAGGATCTCATGAGGTGGACATACAGGTCAACCTTAAAGGGTTTCTTCAGGCACATTTCCCCAACGTTTTTGAAAAAACCGGTTGCCATACGTGGAGTCAACCAGATCGTACAAGCCTGGTACAGCAATCCGATGCAATTCTGGCAAAACCAACTCACTTCGCTGTATGGTGTGCCACGGGGGGGGGGGGCGGCGGGGTCCGCGCAGAGCATCTGTCCGACCCTGACCCACTAACCGTCTTCATATTCCATGTCTACTACCAGTTCGTCGATCCTCAAAGAAATGCGTGTGGCTCTCTACCACAAGACCAGGGTTGGACCCCCCTTTGAAATCCCCACGATGTAAGAGCCTATCAGCGTATATGCTCGGAATTTGGGATTTCCCAGAATGATACTGGAGACGGCTCGGGAGGATTAACGGGTTGGGGAGTGTATACATTTACTGGACGAATAGTGGTTATCACGTCCTGAATTACGGCCAAGGTGGTCTATATGACCCAAAAGCGACTATTATTCACACAAAGATCACAAACGATGTACTACACATAGATTACATCTCACAAGATGATCCTCAAGCTGACTCCGCCTGGCGGAGTTTCGTTCTTAACAAGTCACAGGGCTTCACTCACCCTGGCGTTGAGCGAATAAATGACAGCATTCGAACCTATGTGTGGGCCATCTTAGGGGCCCAGGCTCAGACTAGAACACGAATTCTGGGAACTGGAACACCGTTTGATGCCCAGAAGCAATTCTTGGTATTAGTAGAAGACGCCATCTCTGAGCCCGTCGATCTCGCGGCAGCCATCAAAAGATATCAGGATGTGCTACAAAACGCGAGCTCAGAAGTTAATTATGTCTTTGGAACGGGGTTGTATATGGCCCCCAGCGACATGCTGCTCCGCATTGGCCAGATAGTTGGATATAACAACATGATCGTCATCGCAGAGCCAGGCCTAAAGCGTGGCCTGAATACTGTCATTATACCCCAAACCCTACGGTAGAGCCGCCTAGCATTGCACAGCCGCCACCGACGGTAGAGCTGTCCAGCAATGCTCAGCCAGCGCAGCTGACCACTTAGCATAGCTGATAAGGCAGTTGGGCTGCAGCATAAAACAAAAAGATAGCACTCATTTCTGGGGTGTCGCAGTCGGTCTAGTGGCCCTATGGTTATTTCATTTACTTCGCAATTAGCCGCTCTCTGATAGCCAGCAGCAGCAAGCCACCGAGTGCAACCACTAATGCCCAGAGATTTCCAGCCAGCCATCCCACACCTTACTCAAGAAGTTAAGAAGCCAGAGATAATGCCGCCTATGATTCCCGGCAGTGCCGCCGCAGCCTTACCAGCTAGCCTGGCCAGAAGGCTCGCTAGGTCTTTCAGCTTCTGTCGAATCCATTCCTTAGCCCCAGGGCCAGGTGGCGGGCCAGGTGGTGGGATAGGTGGCGGGCCATGCGGTTGGGGTAGGGCCAGGTGGCGGACCAGGCGGTGGGCTAGGGGGTGCAACACCACCACCAACAATAATGGCTAGGGTGACAGTGGACATTAAGAGGCCGATCGCCGTGAGAATGCTCGCTATGGTGATGCCTTGCTCTCGGAATAGAGTCCGCAGCCTCTCACCCAATGTTTGTGTCTTCATTGACCACCCGATGAATGGTTTCACGGATCCGACTGAATTGGGTGCGCAAGTCTTCGTGTAACTCAGCGACTTCTATTAAAAGCCTCTTCTTAGCTTCTTCAATATCGGCAATCTTTTGCTCTTGATAGTCCCCATCTCCTCATTGGGTGCTATCAACATTTTCCGCCGCCGTATGGCGATCTATTTATCTTGCTGGTCGAGAATAACGAGGTAGTTTTGAGCTTACCTTTATCGTCGTCACCGGCTTTGTCAAGCGCCATGAGCCCCCGGTGTTCTCTCACTGGAGGTAGGGCCTTTTACCCCCAGGTCTACGTGTGAGATTTCTATGACCCGCGGCACTTCTGGACTCGAACATGGCCCGTTCTAAGATATTGCCAATATTTGAAGCTATTTGTGGGACATCCTGATATCTGCACTACCTAGAGCAGCTTCTTCCTCAGCCAGATCACTATCAGTCTGCTTGAGGATGGTGACAGCCTTTGATTGTATTTTCTCTCAAACCCCATTGCCTCTCTGGTACTCCCTCTGAGGCCACTCAAAGCTAAAGGGCATGCGTCCAACTTTGTAATCCTTTCGTGCCCAACATAGAGCGCATTCGTGCTACACAACCTAATTTTGTATAATCTTTGTCTGTTATAGGTGTGATACCCCACAGCTCCTTCACCCTGTTAAAATAGTCATCAATGGCGCTGTTTTCTAGCTCCACTTGTAAGTTGGGCTTCCCTGTGACGGCTCCCCCTGTGATGTCTCCCCCTGTGACGGCTCCCCCTGTGACAGCCACTCGACATTAACATTGTGGGGCTTGTCGATATCAAAGTCGTCGATAAAGCTTGTCTCTTCCTCGTCCGTTTTAGGCGGCTCCTCTTCACCACCGAAATCGGTCAACTCAACTCAATATCCACAATTAGATATTGCTATAAAGCAACAATAACAACTAGCCATGTCTTCAAATGCATATGGTCGGAAGCTTACACCCTTACCGTCGTCTCCGGAAGCCGCTCGGTGTGAAGGATTGCGGCAAAACGATAATCGTGACCAACATCCTTCTACGGATCGGTCCGAAGCAGCAGTTACTAGTTCGTTTTCCCATCTCGGTGCACACGATGTTATCGTGCCTGTGTCAGTGCGGCTGGCATTCAATGTCGACCTCAGCTCCCCTGATGTCAACCGGTTCGTGGTCCAGACCTGGGCGAGCACTGGTTCAAAAGCTTACCGTCGGGTATCGGGCATGGAAGTTTTCTTTCTTGTGGACAGTGACGTCTACAACGTCTACTATTTTGGAAGAGCCGATCGGAGCGGGCGAGCGCTGTGTATCAAGGCATTGATACAAGCACCGGCATGAATGTGACCAAGGTGCATGTTGGCGCAGCGGATGCTGTTGTTCTGCCCCCCGCGAATGCGCCAGACGTGGCCATCGCAAAGGGCCTTCAAAATCAGATACTACATACCACTAGACTTTGAGCTGCTTGAAACACATGCGCCCTTCTACCAATCTGCTCTCAGTGATGGGCTGAGATTGAGTTGCCCTTTAACGACGCTTCCCGCGTGATTCGCCGCAACTGGTAAAGAAGCCGGCAACTTCACATATTCCCTAGAAAACATCTGTCTCGAGTACGAAGTAGTCACTGAACCCACGTTGGCCCGGCTAATTCGTAGCATGTATGAGAGACGTATGGTAGTGTTATACGAGCGTGTCCTACGGCATAGACGGATCCCTCAGAAAAAGGAGGACTCGATATGGAAACATCAGTCTGAATACACCCTGTAAGTCTTTGAAAGGCATTCTCCTATTATGGGAAGATCCGCCAACCAAAAGGATTTTGCATGCCAACCAGAGTGTTTTACAAACCCGCAGATCACCACAGTTGAAGTCATCGTAGAAGGACAAGCCAATCAGCTATTTTCGCACGGCTTAGCACCACACCAGCTCTGGGACGAAGCCAGGAAAATTATTTGCCGGTGGCCTCAAAAGGCACCCTGAGACAAGCGCAGTCGCTAAAGAGCTAGGATTGTTCGATGTCAGTCTAGGCCAGTACTTGACAAAATTCTGCTTGTGGCTGGACTTCCGGACCTCCGACGATGACCATCTTCACGGCAGCGGCCGGCGTGTAGAGGACAGCTCTGAGGGGATCATTCTCTAGATCACGAAAGAGGTTGAACCAGCGGGGCCACTGTACTGCTACGTTTATTTGGTTATGGACGGGCCTGAACATCGACACCGGGAGATTCGTTAGTGCTGTTTATTAATGGAGTTCCGACTAAAACCACACTCGGCCATCATCACGGCCCCACATCGTGTGGTAAAACATAATTTATTATCGACCTTCTGGAAGGCCCGTTTAGGGGTGTTTTCGAGCATATTGTCATTGCTTGCCCTTCGGTACGATACAATGAAACATACCGGGGCCCGGCAGGGGGTTGGTCAGATCCGGTCTTCATATTTGACCCCGGTGATCGGCTGCTCAAATGGCTAGGGGCCTTCTATAAAATGTTTCGGGGGACGCCGACATTATACATCATTGATAACTGCAGCGCAGAGGACGCTTTTTGCGCAGAAGCGGACTATGTTGACTTATCTACCTTTAGCGGGCGACATGCCCAGCAAAGTCTGTGGGTTCAAACCCAGAAGTACAACGCCGTTGCGAAGGTCTCAGGGCGCAGACACAGTGGGTGGCGTTTCTTCCATTCCAAAGGGTAAGGATAGCTTTCAAAACTGCCTGGACGAGAACTACGTCATCCACTCTCGGGAACGTGATGGGGGGCGAAAGCAACTCGAAACTAATGAGTTCTCAAAGCGGTACTGAGGACGAAATTCCCATTTTCTTATAAAATGCTCAAACTGGTGAGGTTTGTTAGATACTAAGCATATGTTAACTCAGCTAAGCACCACTTAAGCAGTATGAAGCATCCTTTATTACCTCCGTAACAGCCTTAGTTGTATTACAACTGATATGCACATGTTGTGTGCTTGGATGGGCTGTGCATTCCTATATTAGAGTTAGATGTTGGGTTTTTGAAAACCCGTGATGGATTGTGACCCATACTCGACCAGCTGTTACGTGAAGGGGCAACCCGGGCAGAGTCGGCTCCAGATGCAACCCTACAACAACGCCACAGTCCGGAATGAAACCCACCCCCCCAAAACGCCACAGTCCCGGACATGCGTTGCATCGTGAAAGGCTGGCAGCACTTGGGGCGGGGGGACGTGCCGGGCAGTACATAGGAGGTAAGTACTCCAAACTTACAGTGGAACAGGTTGGGGCCCTTTCCCTGATAAAAATTGAGAGCTATATGCGAGCACGAGGCGAGGCTTGGAGCTCCCAATAACAAAGACCCTGGGCACGGCTATGCTACAGATGTACGCACAAGTGGCAATATGTTCCTCCCCTTGCTGATATAAAGCTTTGATGACAGACCTGGGGGCCGACCCTTTTTTTCGGCATGCGCAAAACACGGTCACATGTAAACTCTACCATAAGTTCGTATGTGCTTAGCCTGCAACTGTCGCGCTAGAAACTTTTAGGAAAGCCATTTTTGGACATATCTGTCCTAAGCAAGAAAAAGATGGAGGAGACCCCCGAATTGCTCCACAGGAGAGGGGAAAAACTGTGACGAAGGACCCCAAAAAAGTTTGCGGTGGGAAGAGAGGACTGCTGTTCGAAAGAGTCGTGAAGCAGAAGGTTGTCTCTAGCTCTGCAGCAGGCTGTTCGTGAGAAAAACGAAAGTTACCCCGGAGCATGAACACGCCCCACCACCGCTGTTTCCATGGTGCCCGTTGTTACCGCGGCTGGACTCCCTGGATTATCGGAGGGCTGGTGTTGTCGTTGTCGTCGGTGTAATTAGGCAGAAATTGCTGCCGGACTAAAGCACCTGCTCCAACTGCGCCCCCCAAAGCGACCGTTACTAACATTTTAAAAGAATAGAGATCCATTTTATATGGAATAAGGGCAGGTTTTGATGGGAAGCTATTGTTTTAACGCCGTTTACCACTGCGCTGTGGTGGCTCCGCTTACGGTAGGCACCGCAAAACTGACCAAGGTGATTTTAAAAGGGGCAACCTTGCCCAAGCTAGACGCTGATATGTATGACTTGGATGATGGTTTTAGACACGTCCATCGCCTTAGCACTCCGAGTTTTGCTTATCAAAAGGGCTTGATCCCGCTGATATATTGATAACCCCTTTGCAGTATAAACCCCGCTAGCTATGGCCTTTGTCGAAATGATGATGAGGGCGCTTTTGTCAATGCCCTCGCGTTTTACGGGGGGCAACTACCTCTTTTCCAAGCTAGGGCATGTAAAACCCCATGAAAAAATGAGGCGGCACGATGAGGCTGTCGAGCGGCTACAGGCGGCCCGGCTGAGTGGACGAGAAGAGAACAGCGCGGCTGGACTGGCCAACGTGAGCTACAGCGCGAAGTCCACGCTGTTCCTTTTTCCGAGTCGCCCAAAGCCATGCGGGAATACAGCCTGATCTCCGAAAATATATCGAGCCCCTCGAGCCTAAACCTCGCCTGTTTTTTCTACGCGCCATCCGAGCCGCAGAAAGACCGCGAGATCACTTGAAAATCGTTTTTGGCTGGCAGCGACGGGTTTTGTTGCTTATAAGTTGCTTTAGAGATTGACCGCTGCTACCCTCTATGTCGCAGAACGTTTTGAGAAAAGGGCCCTCTTTTGCTGGTATTGGAGGAAAGACAATGTACCACAGCTGGGTTCTGTGGCTAAGGGTAGCGAACATGCTCCACAATCTCGCATACTGGGGTTTGAAATCAACTGCATACGATTTTGACCGAAGAAGAAAATGCAGAAGAAAAGGGGGAAAAAAGAATAAGAAAAAGGGAAAACGAAAAAGCAGACCGTCGTATGTTGATTTTTAACAAAAGGGATGAGCTTTGGTTGACTAGAAAGCAAATACTAACCTCCATTGCCAGAAAATCAGAGCCAAAAACTGCGGTTAAATTTCGACGACCAGTTGGGGCAGTTTCTAGGGTAACCCTTGGAAAAGTGTGTTCATCTGCCCTGATATGTCTGGTTTTTTATGAGGCTAGGAAACCCTTTTTTTTTCACTAGCTAGGATAAATCTTTTGAAAAATCGTTTCTTATGCCCCTTTATTATCTTTGTTAACAAACAAACTTAAAAGCTGTCTCATGGTCCAGTATTTCACTCAGCAGTGTTGATGTCTCTTATATTCATTGCTCTCCCTCTCTCTCTCCTTCTCTTCCCCCCCCAAAAACACCACACACATACACACACTATATATATATATATATATATATATATAGTGTGTGTGTGTGTGTGTGTGTGTTTGGGAGGGGGGAAGAGAAGGAGAGAGAGAGGGAGAGCATCATGAATATAAGAGACAGTCAACACTGCTGAGTGAAATACTGGACCATGAGACAGCTATTAAGATTGCTTGTTTAACAAAGATAATAAAGGGTGGCAGTAAGAAACGATTCTTCACAAGATTTTATCCTAGCTAGTGAAAAAAAAATGTGTCCTAGCCATCATAAGAACCGACATATCAGGCAGATGAACACACGTTTCCAAGGGTTACCCTAGACACTGCTCAACTGGTCGTCGCAATTAACCGCAGCTTTTTTGGCTCTGATTTTCTAGGCAATGGAGAGTTACGTATCATTGCTTTCTAGTCAACCAAAGCTCATACCTTTGTTAAAAATCAACATACGACGGTCTGCTTTTTCGTCTTCCTTTTCTTCTTCTTCTTTCCCTTCTTCTTCTGCATCTTCTTCTTCTGTCAAATCGTATGCAGTTGATTTCGAACCCAGTATGCGAGATTGTGGAGCATGTTCGCTACCCCTTAGCCACAGAAGCCAGCTGTGGCTACATTGTCTTTCCTCCAATACCAGCAAAAGAGGGCCCTTGTCTCAAAACGTTCTGCGACATAGAGGGTAGCAGCGGTCAATCTCTAAAGCAACTTATAAGCAACAATACCCGTCGCTGCCAGCCCAAGAACGATGCAAGTGATCTCGCGGTCTTTCTGCGGCTCGGATGGCGCGTAGAAATCCGACAGGCGAGGTTGAGGCTCGAGGGGCTCGATATATTTGCCGGAGATCAGGCTGTATTCCCGCATGGCTTGGTCGACATCCTGGAAAGAGTGAACAGCGTGGACTTCGCGCTGTAGCTCATCGTTGAGCCAGTCCAGCCGCGCTGTTCTCTTTCTCGTCCACTCAGCCTGGGCCGCCTGTAGCCGCTCGACAGCCTCATCGTGCCGCCTCATTTCTTCATGGGCGTCTACATGCCCTAGCTTGGAAAAGAGGTAGTTGCCCTCCGTAAACGCGAGGGCATTGACAAAAGCGCCCTCTATCATCATTGCGACAAAGGCCATAGCTAGCGGGGTTGATACTGCAAGGGCTTATGCAATATATCAGCGGGGATCAAGCCCTTTTGATAAGCAAATCTCGGAGTGCTAAGGCGATGGACGTGTCTAAAACCATCATCCCAATGTCATACATATCAGCGTCTAGCTTGGGCAAGGTTGCCCCTTTGAAAATCACCTTGGTCAGTTTTGCGGTGCCTACCGTAAGCGGAGCCACCACAGCGCAGTGGTAAACGGCGTTAACAATAGCTCTCCCATCAACACCTGCCATTATTCCATATAAAATGGATCTCTATTCTTTAATATGTTAGTATCCGGTCGCTTGGAGGGCGCAGTTGGAGCAGGTGCTTTAGTCCGCCGCATTTTCTGCCTAATTACACCGACGACAACGACAACACCAGCCACTCCGATAATCCAGGGAGTCCAGCCGCGGTAATCAACGGGCACCATTGGAAACAGCGGTGGTGGGGCGTGTTCATGCTCCGGGGCTAACTTTCGTTTCTTCTCACGAACAGCCTGCTGCAGAGCTAGAGACAACCTCTCTGCTTCACGACTCTTTCGAACAGCAGCTCCTCTCTTCCCAGCCGCAACTTTTCTGGGGTCCTTCGTCACTAGTTTCTCCGTCTCCTGTGGAGCAATTTCGGGGGTCTCCTCCTCCATCTTGTTCTTGCTTAGGACAGATATGTCCAAAATGGCTGTGCCTAAAAGTTGCTAGCGCGACAGTTGCAGGTGCTAAGCACATACCGAACTTATGGTAGAGTTCACATGTGACCGTGTTTAGCGCATGCCCGAAAAACGGGTCGGCCTCCAGGTCTGTCATCAAAGCTTGATTATCAGCAATGGGGAGGAACATACTTGCCACTTGTGCGTACATCTGTAGCATAGCCGTGCCCAGGGTCTTTGTTATTGCAGCTCCAAGCCTCGCCTCGTGCCTCGCATATAGCTTCTCAATTTCTTGATCAGGCAAGGCCTCAACCTGTTCCACTGTAAGTTTGGAGTACTTACCTCCTATGTACTGCCCGGCACGTCCCCCAGCCGCAAGTGCTGCCAGCCTTTCACGATGCAACGCATGTCCGGACTGTGGCGTTGTGGCAGGTGGTGTTGCATGTCCGGACTGTGGCGTTGTTGTAGGTGTTGCATCTGGAGCAGACTCTGCCGGCTTTGCCTCTTCACGTAACAGCTGGTCGAGTATGGTGTCACAATCCATCACGGCGTTTGCAAATACCCAACATCTAACTCTAATATAGGAATGCACAGCCCATCCAAGCACACAACATGTGCATATCAGTTGTAATACAACTAAGGCTGTTACGGAGGTAATAAAGGACTGCTTCATACATGCTTAAGTGGTGCTTAGCTGATGCTTAACATATGCTTAGTATCTAACAAACCTCACCAGCTTTGAGCACTTTATAAGAAAATGGGAACTTCGTCCTCAGTACCAGCTTTGAGAACTCATTAGTTTCGAGTTGCTTTCGCACCCCATCACGTTCCTCCCGAGAGTGGATGACGTAGTTCTCGTCCAGGCAGTCTTGAAAGCTATCCTTATCCTTGGAATGGAAGAACGCCACCCACTGTGTCTGCGCCCTGAGACCTTCGCAACGGCGTTGTACTTCTGGGTTTGAACCCACAGACTTTGCTGGGCATGTCGCCCGCTAAAGGCTAGATAAGTCAACATAGTCCGCTTCTGCGCAATAGCGTCCTCTGCGCTGCAGTTATCAATGATGTATAATGTCGGCGTCCCCTGAAACATTTTATAGAAGGCCTCTAGCCATTTGAGCAGCCGATCACCGGGGTCAAATATGAAGACCTCGGGATCTGACCACACCCACTGCCGGGCCCGGTATGTTTCATTGTATCGTACCGAAGGGCAAGCAATGACAATATGCTCGAAAACACCCCTAAACGGGCCTTCCAGAAGGTCGATAATAAATTATGTTTTACCACACGATGTGGGGCCCGTGATGATGGCCGAGTGTGGCTTTAGTCGGAACTCCATTAATAAACAGCACTAACGAATCTCCCGGTGTCGATGTTCAGCTGTCCGTCCATAACCAAATAAACGTAGCAGTACAGTGGCCCCGCTGGTTCAACCTCTTTCGTGATCTAGAGAATGATACCCTCAGAGCTGTCCTCTACACGCCGGCCGCTGCCGTGAAGATGGTCATCGTCGGAGGTCCGGAAGTCCAGCCACAAGCAGAATTTTGTCAAGTACTGGCCTAGACTGACATCGAACAATCCTAGCTCTTTAGCGACTGCGCTTGTCTCAGGGTGCCTTTTGAGGCCACCGGCAAATAATTTCCTGGCTTCGTCCCAGAGCTGGTGTGGTGCTAAGCCGTGCGAAAATAGCTGATTGGCTTGTCCTTCTACGATGACTTCAACTGTGGTGATCTGCGGGTTGTAAAACAACTCTGGTTGGCATGCAAAATCCTTTTGGTTGGCGGGATCTTCCCATAATAGGAGAATGCCTTTCAAAGACTTACAGGGTGTATTCAGACTGATGTTCCATATCGAGTCCTCCTTTTTCTGAGGGATCCGTCTATGCCGTAGGACACGCTCGTATAACACTACCATACGGCTCTCATACATGCTACGAATTAGCCGGGCCAACGTGGGTTCAGTGACTACTTCGTACTCGAGACAGATGTTTTCTAGGGAATATGTGAAGTTGCCGGCTTCTTTACCAGTTGCGCGAATCACGCGGGAAGCGTCGTTAAAGGTCAACTCAATCTCCAGCCGATCACTGAGAGCAGATTGGTAGAAGGGCGCATGTGTTTCAAGCAGCTCAAAGTCTAGTGGTATGTAGTATCTGATTTTGAAGGCCTTCGCGATGGCCACGTCTGGCGCATTCGCGGGGGGCAGAACAACAGCATCCGCTGCGCCAACATGCACCTTGGTCACATTCATGCCGGTGCTTGTATCAATGCCTTGATACACAGCGCTCGCCCGCTCCGATCGGCTCTTCCAAATATCCAGGTAGACGTTGTAGACGTCACTGTCCACAAGAAAGAAGACTTCCATGCCCGATAGCCTGACGGTAAGCTTTTGAACCAGTGCTCGACCCAGGTTCTGGACCACGAACCGGTTGACATCAGGGGAGCTGAGGTCGACATTGAATGCCAGCCGCACTGACACAGGCACGATAACATCGTGTGCACCGAGATTGGGAAAACGAACTAGTAACTGCTGCTTCGGACCGATCGTAGAAGGATTGTTGGTCACGATTATCGTTTGCCGCAATCCTTTCACACCGAGCGGCTTCCGGAGACGACGGTAAGGGTTAAGCTTACGACCATATGCATTTGAAGACATGGCTAGTTGTTTATTGTTGCTTTATAGCAATATCTAATGTGGATATTGAGTTGAGTTGACCGATTTCGGTGGTGAAGAGGAGCCGCCTAAAACGGACGAGGAAGAGACAAGCTTTATCGACGACTTTGATATCGACAAGCCCCACAATGTTAATGTCGAGTGGCTGTCACAGGGGGAGCCGTCACAGGGGGAGACATCACAGGGGGAGCCGTCACAGGGGAAGCCCAACTTACAAGTGGAGCTAGAAAACAGCGCCATTGATGACTATTTTAACAGGGTGAAGGAGCTGTGGGGTATCACACCTATAACAGACAAAGATTATACAAAAATTAGGTTGTGTAGCACGAATGCGCTCTATGTTGGGCACGAAAGGATTACAAAGTTGGACGCATGCCTTTAGCTTTGAGTGGCCTCAGAGGGAGTACCAGAGAGGCAATGGGGTTTGAGAGAAAAATACAATCAAAGGCTGTCACCATCCTCAAGCAGACTGATAGTGATCTGGCTGAGGAAGAAGCTGCTCTAGGTAGTGCAGATATTCAGGATGTCCCACAAATAGCTTCAAATATTGGCAATATCTTAGAACGGGCCATGTCGAGTCCAGAAGTGCAGCGGGTCATAGAAATCTCACACGTAGACCTGGGGGTAAAAGGCCTACCTCCAGTGAGAGAACACCGGGGGCTCATGGCGCTTGACAAAGCGGTGACGACGATTAAAGGTAAGCTCACAAACTACCTCGTTATTCTCGACCAGCAAGATAAATAGATCGCCATACGGCGGCGGAAAATGTTGATAGCACCCAATGAGGAGATGGGGACTATCAAGAGCAAAAGATTGCCGATATTGAAGAAGCTAAGAAGAGGCTTTTAATAGAAGTCGCTGAGTTACACGAAGACTTGCGCACCCAATTCAGTCGGATCCGTGAAACCATTCATCGGGTGGTCAATGAAGACACAACATTGGGTGAGAGGCTGCGGACTCTATTCCGAGAGCAAGGCATCACCATAGCGAGCATTCTCACGGCGATCGGCCTCTTAATGTCCACTGTCACCCTAGCCATTATTGTTGGTGGTGGTGTTGCACCCCCTAGCCCACCGCCTGGTCCGCCACCTGGCCCTACCCAACCGCCTGGCCCGCCACCTATCCCACCACCTGGCCCGCCACCTGGCCCTGGGGCTAAGGAATGGATTCGACAGAAGCTGAAAGACCTAGCGAGCCTTCTGGCCAGGCTAGCTGGTAAGGCTGCGGCGGCACTGCCGGGAATCATAGGCGGCATTATCTCCTGGCTTCTTAACTTCTTGAGTAAGGGTGTGGGATGGCTGGCTGGAAATCTCTGGGCATTAGTGGTTGCACTCGGTGGCTTGCTGCTGCTGGCTATCAGAGAGCGGCTAATTGCGAAGTAAATGAACTAACCATAGGGCCACTAGACCGACTGCGACACCCCCAGAAATGAGTGCTATCTTTTTGTTTTTATGCTGCAGCCCAACTGCCTTATCAGCTATGCTAGTGGTCAGCTGCGCTGGCTGAGCATTGCTGGACAGCTCTACCGTCGGTGGCGGCTGTGCAATGCTAGGCGGCTCTACCGTAGGGTTTGGGGTATTAATGACAGTATTCAGGCCACGCTTTAGGCCTGGCTCTGCGATGACGATCATGTTGTTATATCCAACTATCTGGCCAATGCGGAGCAGCATGTCGCTGGGGGCCATATACAACCCCGTTCCAAAGACATAATTAACTTCTGAGCTCGCGTTTTGTAGCACATCCTGATATCTTTTGATGGCTGCCGCGAGATCGACGGGCTCAGAGATGGCGTCTTCTACTAATACCAAGAATTGCTTCTGGGCATCAAACGGTGTTCCAGTTCCCAGAATTCGTGTTCTAGTCTGAGCCTGGGCCCCTAAGATGGCCCACACATAGGTTCGAATGCTGTCATTTATTCGCTCAACGCCAGGGTGAGTGAAGCCCTGTGACTTGTTAAGAACGAAACTCCGCCAGGCGGAGTCAGCTTGAGGATCATCTTGTGAGATGTAATCTATGTGTAGTACATCGTTTGTGATCTTTTGTGTGAATAATAGTCGCTTTGGGTCATATAGACCACCTTGGCCGTAATTCAGGACGTGATAACCACTATTCGTCCAGTAAATGTATACACTCCCCAACCCGTTAATCCTCCCGAGCCGTCTCCAGTTATCATTCTGGGAAATCCCAAATTCCGAGCATATACGCTGATAGGCTCTTACATCGTAGGGATTTTCAAAGGCGGTCCAACCCTGGTCTTGTGGTAGAGAGCCACACGCATTTCTTTGAGGATTCGACGAATCTGGTAGTAGACATGGAATATGAAGACGGTTAGTGGGTCAGGGTCGGACAGATGCTCCTGCGCGGACACCCGCCGCCCCCCCCCCCCCGTGGCACACCATACAGCGAAGTTGAGTTGGTTTTGCCAGAATTGCATCGGATTGCTGTACCAGGCTTGTACGATCTGGTCTGACTCCACGTATGGCAACCGGTATTTTTCAAACACGTTGGGGAACTGTGCCTGAAAGAATCCTTGAAGGTTGACCTGTATGTCCACCTTCATGAGATCCTTTATTTGCGCAAACGGGTATACCCCACCCACCGGGTATTTGGCGTCCTTGTTGAACTCGTAAGCTGTCATTATTATTAGCTGTGCTAATATGTATCTCACACTTAGCAATGTACAACATGGGGAGCCCATCCCCCTTAACCCGGTCCTAGACAATCGCGATGGTGACCTAGAGGTGGCTATCGTGGAATTGTTGTTCTACCCCGCGTGGGTTAACATTTCCGAGAAGCTGAAAAACAATTGGTTCAAATATGGTAAGGATGTTTTTACTATCCCCGAAGGGTATTATGATGTCTGTGCTCCCAACAAGCAATTCTTTGAGCCACTGAAGCTCTCTCTTTCTCTTAACCCCGCAACTGGCCTTGTAAGTCTCGGTGGTATAAAATCGGGGGTTGGTATAAGGTGCGGAGGGGTAGGCAGGGTTCTTGGATTCGACTCAGGCGATACAAGTAGGATGCTCGCTGATGAAACGTTTATATTCCATTCGTCGAAGTTTCCTAATCTTATCATATATAAGAAGTTGTACATTCATCTCGAGGGGCTGTCGTCATATGAGAACCGTCATAATTCGCTTCCCTCCACACTCCTCCGGGCTGTACCCGTTAAAAAAGAGGAATGTAATCAAGGGAGACACGAGATTTTCTCTGTGCCTCATTATAAAAAGTTGGAAACTGGAACGGTAGGTGCTATAAGAGTTTCGGTCCGAGATGAAAAGGGTGACGACGTGCCACTGGCTTATCTAAGCTGTGTGCTTAGACATGGCCGCTCCGCCGGGTATTTTACGTCCTTGTTGAACTCGTAAGCGGTCATTATTAGCCGTGCTAATATGTATCTCGCAAATATGTTTCCATGTCTTATTGCATATTGGGATTGTGGTGCTTGGACAATATTTTCACACCAAGCAGCACATGAAGGGCGGTGTGTCAGTATTCTGCAAGCTGCCTTTATTTCCCAGAACATTTTCCGGTATCCATTTCAGACAGACTTGATGGGAAGCTCAGGTCAAGTTATAAAAAGCCAACCTCTCCTTGATTTTAACACCTGGCTGTCGTGTCCTCCTTTAAAGTGTCGTCCCTGGAGTGAGGAGATCCGACACCCACATTATAATATTATTTTTTCCCCCTCAATATTCTGGAGAATCCACCAGCTTCCGTCCAACACACTCCATCAGCCTATGGACACCTTTTCCTATCACTCTCACACTGTCGTACTATGCCCCCTTCTCATATTTCCCCAACGCAACATACTCAACAACTCTTACTTCTAGAAATTAATACAGATTAATTTATTAAAATAAAAGTGTAACGTGTATGAGACGTGTATGCGAAGAAAATGTGTGACGTGTTCTATAAAGTGTAGAGAATCTGACTCTCAGACATCAGCTCAGTCCGCTGATCACAGCAAAGATAGACCACAGCACGTTACGTCAGAACAAGTACGTCTCACCCGTTGCCGGAACCATCCTGCCGGATACTGCTTTGCTTCTGTAGACCTCTGGTAATCCCATTTCATGAACATGAGAAATAGACACCGGTGGTATGAACAGTTACTTATGGACCGGATTCACTCTACACAATGTCCGTTCCTAATGTTCTCTAACCAACTGCACAAGTTCTTTTCTAGTGTTTACACAGTTAGTAAAGTTAAGTGTTAGTCGACAGATCATCCTCGTTGCACATCGAACCATTCCGTCCGCAAGTGCTAATTACTAATGTTAATTGTTACTGTACTAACACTAGTTACTCTTAACCGGTTCTCGGTTCGTTACCACTGTTTAATGCTGTATGGTGCCACTGTAATCTTCACTATGTTGGGTGAATCAACCTCCCTCTAGCTTTTAATCACGTCTGTAAGCAATCTTTATTGATTGCCGAACTGGTGTTCTTCAGACTGGGATTTTCTTCCTTCCCAAAACTTTATTGAGCTTCCTTGGATCTGGTAGGGAACCTAGGATAGAAACAACACACCTGGTGATAGTACTAGTTCATGATTCTTTCGGCTGAGTGTAAGCCTATCACCTTGCCTAATGATCGTTAGCTAACTAGACTTAGTCATAGAGCAGATTAGCTACCCACCTAGAAGCGAATCAGGTTATGACAAAGAAAAAATCAGCAAACAGAATGTGGAACCCCTCCCACAAGGGACACCTACGGGAAATCCCAATTATCCCTCATTACTCAATTCTCAACTAGTAAAGCTTATCAACACTTCACTAATCTATTCTAGCTAACAGAGTCAAGTATCACTTCCCTACTCTAGCTAGTTTCCACTAACAGTGCTAATCATCCCCCTATAGTTTAACAAGGCTACTGCCTAAAGTAATTATAACGAATATATTATAATAAGGTTATACCTTAAATGGCACCACTGCAGTCCTATCAATCATATCTACATCTGCCATTATAGGCACGTGTAAAATTAAGTCACTAATTAACACACGGTAGATATTATTTCCACTAGGCGCTGCCGTGCCCTGGCACTCTGACTAAAGCATAATTTCAAGTCCTCCCTAGCTGGTCACAACTAGAGTTTATATGGCAAACTACCAAAGTTATCCACGTGACTTTATCCTCTTCTCCCCCACACAGGTGTTATTTGGACATATCAACCATTTGCAAGGATCTATTTTTCCGGGCTTAAATCCTGTCAAAGTTGTCAGTAATTGTTAAGATTCTCAAAACAAGCCAGCGAATTTTATGACGACTTCCAACAAACAGTTGCAAATAACCCCGTCAAACTCTTCATGTTCCGGAAACCAAGAATTGACATATGTACTGTTTTCTCCCTACTAAGTACTTCCGTTTTACATCTGCCATTGTGATCTCACGGCTTCCATCTGCATTCAAATGTTGACAAACTTGTCAATCTTCTGTTCCGTGGTGACAATATATGTGATTCTAACTGGTAATGAACTGCCAACTCGGTGTATCCCTTCCTTCTCACTCAACACCAAATGTGTAGATGGGCTGACCCCACTGCTTCCATTTACATTCAAATGTAGACAAACTAATCAAGGCGATGCCAGGACCTGTCACCATCAACACCGACCGTTCCAAATCCGTTATAGATGTACACGTGCAGCTACAAATATTGTCCTGAGATTTTGACATCCGCGGTGTTTTTCCAGTTAGTAAAATAATGGTGCTGAAAATACACGCCAAGCAAACGTCGGGAATATTTATCTGTTTAACTCATGGCAATCTCGCGACATAGGCCCCCTCTTAAGAGAGTAGTCCATCTCACTCTCCTCCACCATGAGTTAAATCCAGATAATTCATTCCTCTTCTTCAGGAGCTGGTGTCTTGACAAGAAATCCGCTCCAACATTTTCCTTCCCAGGAATGTACTCTACTGTGAAATTATACGGTTGAAGTAACAACGACCACCGCATCAAACGTGCGTTGAGCTTCTGAGAAGTAGCCAGGAACATCAGGGGCTGATGAGTCCGACTGAACCCGAAACTTAACTCCATACAAATATGGCTGAAATTTTGCACTGCCCATACGAGGGACAAGCATTCTCTCTCGACGGTTGAATAATTCCTCTCTGCCGGTAGAAGTTTCTTACTTGCGTATGCTACAGGTTTCAAAACCGAAGCATCGTCCTTTTCCTTCCTGTAACAAAGCGGCTCCAATTCCAATCGCACTTGCATCCCTTCTCACACAAATGGTTTGGAAAGGTCAGGGAGCTGTAATACAGGTTTGCTGACCAAGGCCTCCTTTAACTGACTATAGGCATTCTCACATTCTGGTGTCCCAAATGATTTGATCCGGTAATCCCTTTTTCAAGGTTTCCGTCAACGGAGCTCCCAGTTCAGTGAAATGTGGGATAAATTTGTGGTAGAACCCACACAACGAGAGAAAAGATCGCACATCCTTCTTCGTTTTTGGCCTTGGTGCATTACTGATTTTCTCCAGGTTCTTCTCTTCTGGAACAATGTGTCCTGGAGTGATGGTGTGACCTAGAAATTCCAGAGTTTGGTAACCAATCATGCACTTGGTTGGACGAGCAGTAAGCCCTGCTTCCTTGAGTCTATTAACACTCTCTCCAAGGATTGTAAGTGGTCATCCAAGCTGTCACTGGAAATCAGAATATCATCCATGAATGAGATGATGGACGGATCCTGTAACGGATCTAGTAAAGTCCTCATCATGCGTGTAAACACACTAGGTGCATTGCTGAGTCCAAAGGGCATGACCTTGAATTCGTAGTGTCCACTGGGTGTACTGAAAGCTAACAGTGGTCGAATTTCCGTTTGACTGGTATCTGATAGTACCCCCGACTCAGATCCACCTTTGAAAAGTACCGAGCCTTATGGAGCCTAGCGAATAACTGAGTTGGATTCGGCAAAGGGTTCCACCTGAAACTGTGTATGACTGTTCAGGAGTCGGTAATCTATACACAACCGGTGTTCTCCACTTGGTTTGCGTAACAAAACTACCCCCGCATTGTATGGGGATGTGGATGGTGCAATCACGTCATCCTCCAGCAGTTTTTTTATTTCCTCCTCCAGGGCCTTTTCTTTAGAGAATGGCACTGGGTAAACCTTTGGCGAACAGGCTCCTGTGTGGTCAAAGTCATCTCGAACTCAACCAACCTCGTTCGTCCTGGTTTATCAGTCAGTATCTCCTTATGAGACTTGAGAACCTGGGTTATCCTTTCCCTCTCCTGGGAGGTCAGATCAGGGTTCACTTATACATCCCTATAGGTTTCCTGGTGTACTAAGGGGATATTCCCTGCCCTCGCTGGTTCCCACTTCTGTCTCCACTGCAACTGCCATTGCCATGAGGTGAGCTGCCTTGTCTCCGGGTCTCTCTTCGTATTTCCGCAAGAGATTGATATGGAAAATCTTCGACTTTCCCCGGATCCGATCTGATAGTTGGTTCTGGATATCACCCTTTCCACGGGAAATGGTCCTTGCCAACCTATCTCCAGTTTGTTGTTTCCCGTTGGGAGTAGCAACAAGACTTTATCTCCCACCTCTAGAGATCTTTCTTTAGACCTACGGTTGTAGTAAGCCGCATGTCTTTTCCTGCCTTTTTCAAGTTTTGATTTGCCAGAGTCCATCCCTTGTGGAGTTTTTCTTTCAGTTCCTCCACGTATTTGTAGGGATGAGATCACTTCTTCTGACGTCCCCTCTTCAGTCCAACTCCTCAACATGGCTTCCAACGGTCCTTTGATTGGACGACCAAACAGCAACGTAGCGGGTGGTAGTCCTGTTGAGCCATGAGGAACTTCCCGATAGGCAAAAAGTGCTGCTGGGATATATTCATCCCACCTATCAGGTTTTCCTGCGCTAATTTCCTGAGCATTGTCATCAACGTGCCGTTGAAAACGCTCCACTTGTCCATTGGCTTGAGGGTGGTAAGGGCTGGTATGTATGTGGTTAGAGTGAAACACCCTAAATACCTCCTCCATGAGTTTTCCACAAAACTGAGATCCATTGTCCGTCAGAATTTGAATCCGGAAAGCCTAATCTGGTAAAGGCCTCCATCAGTGCGTCCGCCACTCTTTTCGAGTCAATCGTGGTCAACGGTATAGCCTCACCCCACATTGTACAGCAATCCACCATTGTGAGTATATACATGTTCCTCTTCCTAGTCCTGGGAAGTGGACCCACGATATCGATGGCTACCCTCTAGAAAGGAGAGTTCATGATGGGCATCTCACCCAACATCACCGGTGCTGTCCAGTGTTTCGGTGCCACCCTCTGGCACTCAGGGCATGACTTCACATACCGAC
Organism: Cepaea nemoralis; assembly: GCA_014155875.1. Classification (NCBI taxonomy): domain Eukaryota; kingdom Metazoa; phylum Mollusca; class Gastropoda; order Stylommatophora; family Helicidae; genus Cepaea; species Cepaea nemoralis. The sequence continues at coordinate 41,755 of JACEFZ010015196.1, forward strand.
GCACATCATCTGTCATTCCCGGCCAATAGTAGTGGCAGGAAATCCGCTGCATGGTCTCGGCAATACCCATGTGTCCACTAAAGGAGATGGTATGCCCCATATGAAGAATCTGGGACCGATGAGCTTTTGGGACGACCAACTGACCGTATAGGTTGTCTCCCCTTCCTGCTCTCCTGTAGAGTATCCTATTCTTCATGTAGTACTGCCCCCGTCCTGGTGATCAGCACTTTTCTGCAGCTTTTGTAGCAAGGACGTAAAGTATCATCCTCACTCTGGGCAGTTCGTAGCTCCCCCGGCATTGGGTTAGTCACACTTGCGTCTGCCTCTTCCGTTTTCGCCTGAGAGCGAGTCTGCATTGCTCCCATATGAATAGGCTCCCTGGGCATTCACAGAAAGACATACCGGCAACCTAGGATGACTGGAAAAATGGGATCGGTCAATACAGCGGCCTTGATGGTGCCGGTGACGTACCTTGACCGAATCTCCACATTAGCAATGGGGCAACTTCATGGTTACAGCACTCTTCTGTGCAGGCTGTATATCCAAGTGTTTCACCTGTGAATTGTTCTGGATGTACTAGATCCGCAGAAATCACGGCCTCCCCGTCCAGTCCTGTGTCGTATAAACACTCCACTTGACGACCGTTAACCTCTACCAATTCCACTACAGGTGGTTTTTCCTGGTCTGGAGTCTCTTCCTCGGCCTCGACCTGTTCGGTGGGCTCCACCTTAGGTTTCCCTGAGCACACGACGAATTGAGTGTCTCCTGACTTTCCCTGCAGTCATAGCATTGTGCGTGTTTGACTTGCATTCGTTGCACCATTTCCCTGTCCTAGATTTTCTATTGTCGGACTTGAATGAGCTCTCCTGGTGGCGAGCTTCCTTGTTGACCTTGGCATTTTCCGTGACAACCTCCTTGGAAGTCACTTGACATGCTGCAAAATGAGGGTTCTTAGCCTTCGATTTGCAGTCCCTCGTATTGTGAGAGGGTGACTTACAAATTGAACACCACTTCTCCGACCACGGTCGTTTAGGTGTAGAGCTTGAGGTGCTCTTGCTTCCCTCCTTCTTCTTCTCTGAACTATCCTCTGATTTTGCCCATAAGGTTCCCACTTTTTTGTTCCTGAGTTTTTGGCTTTCTTCTTGTCATGTTTCTCTTGACTTTTGGTGTTGGTGGAAAGGTTTTCCCCTGCCTCCCCATGTACCTCGACGAACCGTTCTGCTAATTTATTCACGAGGTCAATACGTTCCGCTCCTTGTTCTCCCAGGAACGTCCTGAGAGGTTTAGACATTTGCTTCTTCAGCTGGTCGACCACCATGAGCTCTTCCAGACTCTCATAGTCATGTGCGAACCCAGCCAAATCCATCCACTTATGGAGATAAGATTTAAGACGCAAACTGTAGGCGGCAAAACAACTCTCCCGGTTCTCGTTTCGCTGCTCGAAATTTTTCCGGTAGGTATGCGATGTAACCTCGAATCGTTCAGCAGAGCCGTCTTTAATTCATCATAATTGTTCTCATGTCCTGGTGGCAGGCGAGTATAAACCTCGTATCCTGTCCCGCGTAATCCCTGGGATAGCTTAAGATTCCATTTGTTACGCTCCAGACCCATAGCAACTGACATAGCCTCGAAGCGTTGAAGGTATTGATCAATCTTCTCTTTGTCCTCCTCGTAGACCGCTAAAGGAAACTTCATAGCATGGTACCCATGTCCACCTACTGGTGTTGATCCTGGGATGGAGGAACCTCCAACTGCTCCCTCAGTTTCTCCATTAGATTGACTCTTCAACTCGAGTTCCCTCATCCGGTACTCGTGCTCCCTTTTCTGTGCTTCCTGTTCAGCTTCTAATTTCCTAGCTGCTTGCTCAGCTTCAAATTTCCTAGCTGCTTGCTCAGCTTCCATTTCCTAGCTGCTTGCTCAGCTTCCAATTTCTTAGCTGCTTGTTCCAACTCCATCCTTCTCATTCCAGCTCGGCCTTTCGATCATCCCTTTCTGCTTGACGATACCTCTCTCTCCACTTCCTGTATGTATCCGTTAGAGCAGACCCAGCCAATCCCATTTCTTCCCCCCTTGCCTTTAATTCTGCGGTGCTAAGTTTAGGGGTGGCCATTATACAGAGAGGTCAGCTAGCAGGTCTAGTACAATATAACTGCAAATTACTATACCGATATATGAACAAGTACTATAAATCTCGATATTACCACACACAGTACATTCACTCAGTGACAAGAGTAGAATCAGGACCACAGACCTATGCAGACGTGTGAAGTGTGAACAGGTAGATATTAATCCTAACCCCTATCCACATTCACTCTAGCTGGATCTCCAAATGATATCTCCCTTTTATAACTAAGGATCCCGTGTCAAAAGACCCCGTTGTCAGAAGATCCCCCTGTCAAACGTTCCTGCTTGCAGGAGATCTCGCTGTCCAAGGATTCCGTTTACGGGAGATCTCGCTGTCCAAAGATCACGTTTACGATAGATCCCACTGTCCAAGGATCACGTTTACGAGAGATCCCACTGTCCAAATATCACGTTTACGAGCCCCAGTAATGTCGTGTCCTCCTTTAAAGTGTCGTCCCTGGAGTGAGGAGATCCGACACCCACATTATAATATTATTTTTTTCCCCCTCAATATTCTGGAGAATCCACCAGCTTCCGTCCAACACACTCCATCAGCCTATGGACACCTTTTCCTATCACTCTCACACTGTCGTACTATGCCCCCTTCTCATATTTCCCCAACGCAACATACTCAACAACTCTTACTTCTAGAAATTAATACAGATTAATTTATTAAAATAAAAGTGTAACGTGTATGAGACGTGTATGCGAAGAAAATGTGTGACGTGTTCTATAAAGTGTAGAGAATCTGACTCTCAGACATCAGCTCAGTCCGCTGATCACAGCAAAGATAGACCACAGCACGTTACGTCAGAACAAGTACGTCTCACCCGTTGCCGGAACCATCCTGCCGGATACTGCTTTGCTTCTGTAGACCTCTGGTAATCCCATTTCATGAACATGAGAAATAGACACCGGTGGTATGAACAGTTACTTATGGACCGGATTCACTCTACACAATGTCCGTTCCTAATGTTCTCTAACCAACTGCACAAGTTCTTTTCTAGTGTTTACACAGTTAGTAAAGTTAAGTGTTAGTCGACAGATCATCCTCGTTGCACATCGAACCATTCCCGTCCGCAAGTGCTAATTACTAATGTTAATTGTTACTGTACTAACACTAGTTACTCTTAACCGGTTCTCGGTTCGTTACCACTGTTTAATGCTGTATGGTGCCACTGTAATCTTCACTATGTTGGGTGAATCAACCTCCCTCTAGCTTTTAATCACGTCTGTAAGCAATCTTTATTGATTGCCGAACTGGTGTTCTTCAGACTGGGATTTTCTTCCTTCCCAAAACTTATTGAGCTTCCTTGGATCTGGTAGGGAACCTAGGATAGAAACAACACACCTGGTGATAGTACTAGTTCATGATTCTTTCGGCTGAGTGTAAGCCTATCACCTTGCCTAATGATCGTTAGCTAACTAGACTTAGTCATAGAGCAGATTAGCTACCCACCTAGAAGCGAATCAGGTTATGACAAAGAAAAAATCAGCAAACAGAATGTGGAACCCCTCCCACAAGGGACACCTACGGGAAATCCCAATTATCCCTCATTACTCAATTCTCAACTAGTAAAGCTTATCAACACTTCACTAATCTATTCTAGCTAACAGAGTCAAGTATCACTTCCCTACTCTAGCTAGTTTCCACTAACAGTGCTAATCATCCCCCTATAGTTTAACAAGGCTACTGCCTAAAGTAATTATAACGAATATATTATAATAAGTTATACCTTAAATGGCACCACTGCAGTCCTATCAATCATATCTACATCTGCCATTATAGGCACGTGTAAAATTAAGTCACTAATTAACACACGGTAGATAGTATTTCCACTAGGCGCTGCCGTGCCCTGGCACTCTGACTAAAGCATAATTTCAAGTCCTCCCTAGCTGGTCACAACTAGAGTTATATGGCAAACTACCAAAGTTATCCACGTGACTTTATCCTCTTCTCCCCACACAGGGTGTTATTTGGACATATCAACCATTTGCAAGGATCTATTTTCCGGGCTTAAATCCTGTCAAAGTTGTCAGTAATTGTTAAGATTCTCAAAACAAGCCAGCGAATTTTATGACGACTTCCACAAACAGTTGCAAATAACCCCGTCAAACTCTTCATGTTCCGGAAACCAAGAATTGACATATGTACTGTTTTCTCCCTACTAAGTACTTCCGTTTTACATCTGCCATTGTGATCTCACGGCTTCCATCTGCATTCAAATGTTGACAAACTTGTCAAATCTTCTGTTCCGTGGTGACAATATATGTGATTCTAACTGGTAATGACTGCCAACTCGGTGTATCCTTCCTTCTCACTCAAACACCAAATGTGTAGATGGGCTGACCCCACTGCTTCCATTTACATTCAAATGTAGACAAACTAATCAAGGCGATGCCAGGACCTGTCACCATCAACACCGACCGTTCCAAATCCGTTATAGATGTACACGTGCAGCTACAAATATTGTCCTGAGATTTTGACATCCGCGGTGTTTTTCCAGTTAGTAAAATAATGGTGCTGAAAATACACGCCAAGCAAACGTCGGGAATATTTATCTGTTTAACTCATGGCAATCTCGCGACACTGGCCAGCAGGTAGTTGGACTAGTTGCGTTACTGTGGCTTCCTGTATCGCAGGTGGCTTCGTAATATTGTTTTGCTTTGCATATGAAGATAAACATATGAAAGTCTTGGAATTTATAACAGTATTTTTTAATGTGCATAGGTTACTAGACATGTTTGTTGATTGTTTATATTATTATTTGCAAATAATTGTATTATTTTGTTAAATATGGGGTTGTTTAAATTTATACTAACGTTAGCTCATGATAGAATATTAACATACATTCACCTCTTCCTGTACATTCTCATGAATTTCTGTGTTGTTTGTATGGTAATATTACATGAAATTGAGTCACAATCAGGTTATCTTGATTCACTGTGTCAATTGGGATTGTAAGATAGGAGGTGGGGCCCTCATTCTATCACTTGATGGAAACTTTATTTCTTCTCCCAATAATGTAATTGTATCAATAATTAATGTGTATCTTATAGTATTAGTATTTTATTTGCCACTGCAAGAAATAATATGGCGGCATTTTGTACAATGTGTCTACTTTCATTCATATTAAATTATGCTTCAAATCATAGCCTGAGCACATTTTCCCTAAGTAGGCATGTATGTACTAATTGTAATATATATATATATATATATATATATATATATATATATATATATATATATATATATATATATATATATATATATATATATATTCTTGTACAGAATAGAACATAACCGTCCTTTTGTCTTGTTACATGCAAATTATGAATATGTATAATAGTGATGAATAATATAACTCTTGTCCCTCTTTGTTAATTATGCAGTTTTGTTTCTTGAACTATAAAGACCTTTTTGTGAATTGACATGAGTATGACTGGTGTAAAGTTTTCTTGGATATGTTTAATATGGCAGTGTTGCAGCGTAGTTAGGCTTGCTTGTATTCAGGGTTTGAATGTGATGGCACGTCCTGGGAAAGGGGCGGAGCATTGAATTTTGTAGTTTTCTCCCACAAATTGCAGAATCATTGAATCCTTGCACGGGCCGTGAGAAAGTATCTGGATTTGCTGTGACCTGAATAAGGAAAAGTACTCTTAAAAGAGGACTGGTCATTTCCCAGTTGAGAATGCTGAATGTGAAACCCTTAACATGTCTTGCCTGATATGGCAGTATCATCATCTTGTGCTGTTGATTTCTTTCATACAAAATGTGAACACGTGTCAGATATGTTGCTTTACTTTCTCAGATATAATTTTTGTATATTTTCTATTGTCATCCCAGATTTGTATTCAGGCTTGAAAATAACTTTAAATGTTACTTTGAAAGATGGGATACAGCTACTGAACTCTGAATCTGATTATTTTGAGAATTTGACCTTATGAAAGATGATACACAGCTACTGAACTCGATTCTGATTACTTTAAGAATTTGACCTTTATTTATGAATGATTTACCTTATTTTTTTTGGGGGTCAAAATCTGGCACATGGTAAAAATATATACTGATTCTTCTTTCTAAATTTAATCTGAACAGCTGCAGATTTTCCTTAGTAAACCAGGGTTTATCATTCTGTAAGATGTGTCAGGTCTTAGTCAGATATGACTGAGCTACCGTATAACAGTAGACGGTACTACCTGGTTTCTGTTATCGCCGAACGTTGGGCGGCGCTTACCAAACCCGACACCCCATATTGTGCCAACGGCTTCTTGCAGAAGAGCGCAATTGGGAGGGTACAAGATTTACCCTGGTGCGAGTAAATGCAAGCTAAAGACAAAATGTCATGGCAGGGCAGACCAGGCCCTAAGCCTTGGTTGGCGGCTGGTCTAGGATCGAAGCCCCGACAGGCGGAAGTTAGAGCAATGCTTTGCTGATCCGGCGCTTCTGCAGCTTGTCTTGTTCCAGATGTAGGGGTGTTACCTTTCCTCTGGAGTGAACTAGGCAGGCCGAGAGAGGGATCATGCTGCATGGGCAACACATGATTTCTATATTTTAGCCCAGGCTTTGTGCTATGGAGAGGCAATAACTCCATCCCTGGTCTTAACTGGTCTCGGAATCAAAGCGAGAGGCAACTGTTACGGGTTATAAGTCCTTGTCAGTTGGCGTAGACATGGGGCGCCACGCGTTGCCTCTGACGGTGGTAGACACCTACAGGTGTCACTGATCAGCTACCGCCCGCCTCAAGCTGGGCAGCCCCCGGCCAATTGGGTGCTGATCCGCCACAGCCTGCCTGCTTCAAGTGGGTGCTTGTGGCTAGGAAAAATCTGAATCGCAGGCTGTAAACCAATGCACCAGGTACAAACAAAAATAAAAATAGAAACCTCAAGCTACGGCTTGCAACATGGAACGTGAGAACCATGTGTCCAGGATGTTCCACTGACTTGACCAATATTGACGATGTGAGAAAAACGGCTGTGATTGATGCCGTACTCAATCGTCTTAACATTGATAATGCTGGCCTGCAGGAAACTCGCCTCGCTGAGGAAGGGTCACTCAGGGAAAACAATTACCACTTTTTCTGGAAGGGTAGAGGGCAGGCAGAAAAAAGGCAACACGGTGTAGGCTTTGCAGTGAAGAATTCGCTACTGGGCATGATTGAAATTCCAGCAGGAGGAAATGAAAGACTATTAAAACCACTGAAAACCTTGACTGGAGAAATCATCACTGATAAGCAACAGCAGATGGACAGATGGGTAGAGGACTATTGGGAGCTTTACTCAAGTGAGACCAAACTAGCGGATGATACCCTAAACGCCATAGAGGCTCTTCCAACTCTTGACCACCTGGACACACTTCCCACCATAACAGAAGTTAAGTGTGCTATAAATGAACTTGCATCTGGCAAGGCTCCAGGTAAGGATGGGATTCCAATAGAGGTTATCAGGAGTGGGCAAGACACAAGCACTATACAGATCCACCAGCTAATAGAGCTATGCTGGCGCGAAGGACAAGTCCCACAGGATTTCAACGATTCAAGCATCATAACACTGTACAAGAACAAGGGCGATCGGAGCGACTGCAACAATTATAGGGTTATCTCACTTCTGTGTATTGTTGGAAAAGTATTTGCCAGAATTGTTCTGCGTAGACTTCAAGCCTTAGGAGATCAAGTCTACCCCGAATCACAGTGTGGCTTTCGACAGAACCGGTCTACCACTGATATGATATTCTCATTGCGACAAATGCAAGAAAAATGCCGTGAACAGAATCAACCACTGTCTATTGCCTTCATCGACCTCACAAAGGCATTTGATTTGGTCAGTCGTGAGGGTCTGATCAAGGCACTAAAGAAGATTGGCTGCCCACCAACTCTTCTGTCCATTGCGGAATCGTTCCACACTGGCATGAAGGGTATAATCAAGTTTGATGGTGCAACTTCTGAAGAATTTGAAATCAAGAGTGGAGTTAAGCAAGGTTGTGTACTAGCTCCCACCCTCTTTGGAATATACTTTTCACTTCTACTGAAATATGCCTTTCGTGATCAGGATGGTGGTATATACATTCACTCACGCTCAGATGGCGGCCTCTACAATGCTCAGAGATTGAAGGCTAAGACCAAAATTAGGAGGGTACTGATCATAGAGTTGCTTTTTGCAGATGATGCTGCAGTTACGACCCACTCTGAGGAAGAATTGCAATGTCTACTATCTGCATTCTCCAATGCTTGTTCTGAATTTGGTTTAACAATTAGCAAAAAGAAGACACAGATTATGTCACAAGGTGCACATGGGGTACCATCAATCTTTATTGACGACGCCGAACTAGAGATAGTAGACCATTTTACATATCTAGGATCAGTGGTAAATAGCAAATTATCCCTAGATCAGGAAATCAACATCCGGATTGGTAAGGCAGCAACAACAATGAACAGGTTAAGAAAAAGAGTCTGGGAGAACAGGAAGCTTACTGCCAAAACAAAAGTCCTTGTCTATCAAGCCTGTGTCCTTAGTACTCTTTTCTATGGCAGTGAAATCTGGACAACTTACTCACACCAAGAGAAACATTTAAACAGCTTTCATATGCGGTGTCTGCGAAGAATTCTTGGTATTAAGTGGCAAGACAAAATCACAATTACTGAAGTATTGGAAAGATCAGGTTGTGTGACAGTTTATTCCATGCTCAGTCTTCGTAGACTTAGATGGATATGACATGTTAGGAGAATGGATGATGGTAGAATACCAAAGAATATCTTTTTTGGTGAATTACAGATGGGTAAGAGATCTCAGGGTCGGCCTCTACTACGATACAAAGATGTGTGTAAGCGGGACATGATTGATACAGGCATTGATAATGCTCATTAGGAGCAAGTCGCCGCTGAGCGTGTTGCATTGAGAGCAAACATCAGAAATGGAATAAAGACAAAGAAGAAAATTATTGCAGATAAGTCACACACAGAGCGTGTGAGACGTAAGATGGTGCATGATGGTGGAAATGACCACGTGTTCACATGCATCCACTGTGAACGGACATTTACAGCGCAAATTGGCCTTATCAGTCACACTCGCTACCGCCATAGGTAAAAGTTATTATGCCTTTTTAAAGCACAAACTATCGTCTGTCAAGACGGCAAGGTCCCAATGAAATATGTATCTCACACTTAGTAACGTAAAACATCGGTAACCCATCCCCCTCAACCCAGTCCTAGACAATCGCGATGGTGACTTAGAGGTGGCTATCATGGAACTGTTGTTCTACCCTGCGTGGGTTAATATTGCCCATAAGCTGCAAAACAATAGGTTCATATATCTTGGCGAGGATGTTATTATCCCCGACGGGTATTATGATGTCTGCACCCTCCAAAAGCAATTCTTTGAGCCACGGAAGCCCTCTCTTTCTCTTAACCCCGCAACTGGCCTTATAAGTCTCGACGGTATGAAATATAGGGAGGACATACGGTGGGAAGGGCTAGGTGGGGTTCTTGGGTTCAGTTTAGGCGAGAGATCTAGTAGGTACAATGATGTGTTTACATTATCTGCGTGGGGGTTTCCTAACCTTATCATATATAAGGAGTTGTACATTCATCTCGAGAGTCTATCATCATATGAGAACGGCCATAATTCACTTCCCTCCACACTTCCCAGGACTGTGCCCGTTAAAAATGTGGAATGTAATCATGGGGTACACGAGATTTTCTCTGTGCCTCGCTATAAGAAGTTGGAGACTGGAACTCTAAGCGATATTAGACTTTCGGTCCGTGATGAACAAAGCAAAGCTGTGCCGCCGGTATATCTAAGGTGTGAAATCCACATCAAACATCACAATGGCTGATTCAGAAAGCCCAGGAAGGCATTGCCCTAAGAGCTTGCTCTACCCTAACCTTTGCTGATTTGGCCGACACTATTGGGTGGCGGGAGACGGGTCATAATTACAAGATATATGGCCTCCAGCTCACTCCCCAGGGGGTCTATGCTCGTGCCGTCATAGACTATCCCGACGACGATGACTGAGATCTGCAGCTTGAGCTTCGTACGGGATATACTCACCTCGAGCCCAATGGGATACTTATCAGGTTAACCAACATGGGCAAGGTGTTTGTGAGTTATCAGGCCAGCAAGACAGTCACAAGCCCCAACAAGTCTCCTGTTGTGACCTACCAGTCATTTCTGAAAATGCAGTGCGCCAAACCTCTCTTCTATGCCGTATCGGTGACTGAGGCTAAAGTCCAGGGGACTAAATATTGCTTGAAGGCCGTTACAGAGTGTAAAGCCGACCTTGATATGCTAGGTAAGCCTCCTAAGGAGTCAACCATCTATCTCGAGTTAGCTATTGGTGCTGCGGCGCAGACTGAGGTTGTCCCAGTCCTTCCTGGGGTCTCAATTAAAATGAGTGTGTCAACACTCCCCAGGCATGTTGCTCTCGTAATAACTTCTGCGGCCTACGGGACGTGGGTGGCCCGGGCAACAGAGACGGACATTATAGTAGAGCTTGGTGAGGTTGCGGTGGATGAAATCATTGTTAATACCGTTACTGCTTTTGTCCGGCTTTTGTTCACTACAGGGCCGATTAGCACCGTTCGCATTGAACATTTAATATATCAGTTGAAGAAGTAGGTTTGACGCGCAAAGAATAATGTCGCTGTGACAAATTAGGAGTAGACAGAGAACCTAATTAGTAGTGTTCTCTGGAAATATATCCTGTGTAATAAATAGACAAGATAAAGGATATGATTTTGCACGTTTTTGTCTAGAGGTCTCTCAAATGAGATAGATAATCATTCCCGCAAAGCCCTTTTGGAGAACCATTTTTCTCTGGCTCTTAACCCCTACTGTGAAATTCCCAAGTATCCACACAGAAATTTATAAAAGAAGAACAAGGTTCCCTCAAAGGCCAAAAGAAGATCTGGACTATTCGCCCCTGTAAAACTGAGGATTCAATTCACTCATCTTAATGGTGTCAGTGTGCAATTCGTCCGCCACATTAGATCTTCCCTTATTTTATTTGTGTCACTGTGACCTATGTCATTTGTCCAATTAGACCGTAGGACTTTAGGATTCAATATTAGTAGACAAACTCAACAATAACTGTACATAACATCTGTAGAACAAGACATGAACATGACAGGTTCTTGACAAAACTGGGACATACCTTTACATGGAAATGTTTACACCAACAATTGTACAAGATATACATCATGAGAGATACTTGACAACATCTATACAGGACTGTTCACAACATCTGTAACCAACCACAGTAACTGAAGACATTCACCAGGAACAATACTTGACAGCAACTGTACAAGACATTCACACGGGACATGTGCTTAAAAACACTGTTCTCAAAACCATCTTTTATTGAGCTGTTCTTAGTGGTTGATCAATGACCCATGCTCCATCACACCCATTACACCTCAATAATAAACAATCATATGCAATGTGATTGTTAAAGTTAAAAAATGAGTACATTCTCTGAAAATCCAACAATATACTCAATCTCAAACTCTCCAACTCTCCTCCATCCCTCTAATCTCTTTCTACGCCATTGATTCACTGTATTTATCAGCACTTTACTGTCATTGCAGAAAATTATAGAATCCTTGTTATGGGAAAACTTAAGGAAAGAACTACTGTTCTGGATCATTTGCATCCTGTTATCATCAGTAATTGATGTTGGGAAAGCTCCAGGTAGCAGACTTCCTGTAACAAGTCCCATGCAAGATAATTGCCTCTTTAGAACAGAATTTAAGGTGATGATGTTGTACTGAATCTCACTGTTGACCAGACTGCCTGTGAAGCTGACGACTGGGTTACTTCAAATGGTTTGAGGATATCACTCTCCTGACAATGGGAGATGTATTCTCGGTACATGCTAATCATGACTTGCTGAAGAGACCCAGAGATAGGAACAAAATCCAATTTAATGCAGCACCTCACCTAGCGAGTCCGACTTCACCTACTTTTCAAGTCTCCCCAACAATCACTGTATGAGCACCATGCTGGGTATTCTCCAAGATATTCTCAGATAAACAATCCACTGCAAGAGGTACTTCACCAGGTTTCTTTGAATGGGGTTAACAACAAGAGACTTGTTCTCAGTTCTCAGATGATACTGATATAATAATCACAACATTGGTCACCACAATGCTCACATTAATCCTGATAATGGAATTCTTCAGAACCGTTTTTCTCCCATTTGACTTTCAGCAGTTGGGGAGCTGAGGTAAAACCCTCCGAGAAATTCCTGCATTTCGGATTCTAGGAGAATGACTAGGTGTTCCATTGGGGCACAGGATTAACTTTCCATGAGCCTGACCGAGACAAACTGAAGACAGGGGTCATCTTGACTATCAAGCATTGTTTACTGTACTCCAAGACAGAATTACCAATGTAGACCAATCCTGCTTCCTGTTCAAAAACAGTAAATTTCAGTTGACTTGGGCCAAGGTATATCATGAAGATAAAGGCTGGCAAATCAGCCTGTGTTCTTCTGTGATTATCCCTGGATTGCACCTATAGGGAGTTAGTTCTGGGTCTGGGACTCCTGTTTAGTTGTCGCAGAGAAAATATGAAGGCCTCTCCACCATCCTTTGTTCTCTGTTGATACACAAAATGGTACAATATTTCTTTACATTTGTTAAAAGACAATGTTATCATACATCAACATAAACAGATGGAAATGGGGAGGGGTGTTGACCAAACACACCTCTCCTGGTTGATGATGGAGTGTATTCCACTCTGATGGACTGTAGGTGATATGTTTTCATTATTCACCCCTGTTTGTGGTAGCCACAAGCCCACATGCTGAAACAGGGTAGCTTAACACAATTACAAGCATTTTATATGTCTAAGTTCTTACAATGTTTAAACCACAGTAGACCTGGGCACAATGAGGAACAGACAGTAAAGCATGCACTATAAGGCAAGCAGCATGAGCAAGCATTGTGAAATAGCAACATAAGACAGGCATTGTGAATTAGCAACATAAGCAGGCATGGTGAGGCAGATGGAAAATAGGCATTTACAACTGCAATATGCAATATGTATTAAACTAATGGCATTTACCCTATTAGCAGACCAATCATCAATTCCAATGGTTATGTTGGTGCATGAATGTCCTATTCTATACACACTCACACAGCAATGCCAGACCTCACCTCTTTCAGACTAGACCTGGCTCACAAATACATCATCATCATCATGTGCTCTTTCCCCACTGAGTAATGTCCATATCTACTACAGTAGGTAAAAGAAGCCAAATTGCATAAGCAATTGTTCACACATGCACCAAAGCACATATGGGGAAAACATGTTTTTCCCTGTAAATTTGCATGAGCCATACATTATATTCAGCATAATAAGACACAGGTTCGAAAACATATTGTCCTTTTAGGAACTAGTTCATATGAACCTACCAACAGTAGAGGTACCAGTGTAATACTTCAGAGAGAAATTGTATTAATTCTTTTGAGCGTAATCTAGCCACCAGGCATCAAAGGAACTTTGCAATTCTGCCATACACGTCCCGCCTACATATGGATATGAAGCATCTATCTTTCTACCAATGTGAGAGGCTACTTATCAAATCACCAGCTCACTCACTCCAACATTCTCAGAAATTACAAAGGAACTTGTACATGTTACATCACACATTCTGATCCAAAACTGCCAAATGTAAACTCACAAGAGCAGTGTACAGTTTGGTTAAGAATGGGTCATGATAGGCATTTAGAATGTACAAAGGGTTTGCGAATCTGCATTGAGTGTAATTTACAATCATCAAGCATACGCACCCAGTCACAACAGGGGAATGATATGCACTTGGAGTATACAGCGTGGAAGACCTGACGGGTTGAAGAAGCAGTATTTAGAATACTTGCACACGGAAGTTCTGTTTTCACTTTCACATTTTCGTCATAAAATACTCATATATTCTTCTCTTTCGTTCACCAGGCATAACCACACATTTAAGTATGTTTTAAAGTGGTACCTGTTGTCCAGAGAACAATATTTTACGGAATCTTTAAGGGCATTTTCTTTGGTCACCACATCACAGATAGCGACTGCTTCTGGTGGAATCCGAGCTCAAACTAATATATTTTTAAATTTGGCCTAGTGGATAGCGTGGGCTCCCACTTATTTGCCAATCAAATTACAGGCATGCGCCACTGCCCTACCCCACCGTGTCCTGGAACGTTCGAAGTTATAAATATCTCTACTGTCTGGATGGTCTCCGTTTAAGATTAGAAGTATTATTATGGAGGTGGTGGACTGGGAATGTGTGTGACTGATCCATAATGTCACAGTCTCATAATCTCAGTTGAAGAAGTAGGTTTGACGCGCAAAGAATAATGTCGCTCTATCCCTCATTTGATACTAGTGATGGCGGTACCTATTGCATTCAAGAGCTTACCCGTCTTCGGAAGTATCTGGAAGATGAAAGGGACAAATTGGCTGCACTGTATAAAAAATATCGGCGTGCCGTTAATGCATTAGACGCTGTGGACAGCGTGATGCTGGCGGCTAGCCTTGGTATGGGTGTGGGGGGGGGGGGGGTGTTGGGCATCTTACCACCATTATCTCTGCCCTTGTAGTTGTCGGGCTCGAGATAGCTTTCCTAGCTTGTGGAATCATGTCCGCTGGGAGCAAGCTAGCATCCCGCAAACTAACGTCGAAAGCCAAGAAACACGATGAAATTTGCACTCTGGCGACGGCTAAGCTTTCCAGTATAGCCGACCTTGTTTCAAAGGCATTGGATGATGGGAGAATTACAGACGTGGAGTATAAAATAATTACAGCTGAAGAAAAGAAATTTCACCAGTTGAAAAAGATATTCGGAGCAAGGCGCCGGCAGATCTGGACGAAGAGACAAAAAATCTCTCATTCTGATAGGAAGGTACGAGGCACGGGCAGAATTCGCAAAAGCTATAGGATCGAAATAATGTGTATAGACGATCAGGGCAGTTTGGAACCACCCCCCTATGTCACCGAACGATCCGTCACTGGATTTCAGTAATGCGCGGAAGGATATACTCCTCAGATAAACAATGTAAAATTCTGATGTATGCATGAAAATTTTTTTCCCTTGCTTTTTTCTCTCCCCCTGTTGTGAATGTTATCTGTTGTGTTTTTGCTGATGAAGTCTAATCACCACAACGTCCTGTATGTACTATAATCTAGTTATGCAAACTGCTTTTTTTTTGTGTTGAAATTGGTAATTTAAAAATACCAACCCCCCGGGGTGTTGCTTTTTTTCAACTAAAAATTTTGGGGGGGGGAAAGGGGG
>JACEFZ010015197.1:0-52043 GCA_014155875.1 Cepaea nemoralis
ACATTAGAAAAGTTTTACATTAAATTTTCTGCCTTCTCTATTATTAAAACGCATGTTGAGTATGTGATCTCTTGTTCCTCTTCCTCGTCTAAATCCAGCTTGATCCACGTTAATTTCTTCCTTCATTTTCTTACGAAGTCTTCCCATTATGATTATTAGTAGAATTTTACTTGCATGTCTGATGAGGGCAAACGTTCTATAGTTTGTGTATAATTTCAAGTTGCCCTTTTTGGTATTTTAATGAAGATATTTCTTTTTCAATCTTTTGGACATACACCTTTTTTCCATATATTTTTACATAATACGTGATAGATTTGGGCATGTTATGAAAAGAAGTGACTTGGAGATCTTGGTGAAGACTGGCAAGATCGAAGGGTAGAGACCAAGGGGAAGACCGAGAGGTAAATACGTGGATGGCTTGGCCACATGACATTGTTGAGACAGGAACACGGAGCTAATCCACGACTCTGGTGATCGAGTGAGATGGCAGAACATGACCGCCCACGATTATCGCCATGGCACATGATGGATGATGCATGGATAGATCTGTATGCTTTCTTCTCCTCCCACTTTGATTAGCTCAGCTGGTATCTCATCTCATCCACGTGATTTACCATTCTTCATGTTCTTTATTGCCCATGCAATTTCATCTAATGAGGTTTCAGGTTCTGTCTTTGCTGTCATTGGCTCATGTATCTCATTCATATCCTCACTGTCACTCATATCATACATTCCACTGCAGTACTCCTGCCATCTTTCTAGAATTTGTCTAAATTCTGTTAGGGTATTTCCCAACTTGTCACAGATACCATTTTACTGAGGTTGAACATTTATTGTCAATAACTTCATTTCTTTGAACATTCGTAATCTCTTCCAGTCTTATGATATTGCTATATTCTTATGATAATGCATACAGACAAAACTAATATGGAGAAAGAAATATGTACTGTTTAAAATAAGAAAAAAAAAAAAAAAGAAACACAACATTTTTGGAGTTACTTTTATAAAAGATATTTTTTTTTTTTTGCGCTCGCTCGTTTTTACCTCAAGCGTAGACCATACACACTATTTTTTTATAGTAGCGATGAACTGAATTTTGGGTGTAGGTTAGCTTTCCCTGTTAACAGTGTCCCTCGATATCAAGCGAACCCACTCCGAACTCAGAGGTACTTGTAATTAACGTCCCAAGTCAAGGACGACAGGTCAACATTTTAGTCCAGCTGTCCGGTGTAGGGGATGAACCGCTAACCTCGGCATCAGCACACCGGATGTTGTTTAAGAACACCGTTCTTATCCATTCGGCCATGCGGACCTACGAACCATCAATTTTGAAGATGGAGGTTCAGAATGCTCTTAACCATATGAAATCTTGCAGGACCCTCGTTCAGACAGCATCACAACAGAAATGATTAATGCTTTAGAAGAATGTAGAATAGATAAAGTTACCAGACTGCTGAATACAATATGATACTGAAAATATACCTCATGAATTATTAACCCGGTATTTATTGCAATTCCAAAGAAATCAGGAGCCTTGGAATGTGATCAACATCGAACATTTAGTATAATGAGTCACATCACGAAGATCTTGCTAAGAATTATCATGCAAAGAGTTAGGAAGAAAATACGACCTAAATAGCGACATTTATGGAGTTACTTTTATAAAAGATATTCGCTGATTGGACATGAATCAACCTATCGACTGTGTCCATCTGGTCATTAACTTCTCGTGGTTATCTGAATTGTACTCACCTCAAAATTCGTGAGGTCATGAAAGAGGTTAACGTCAAAACAACATTTTGACAATAACTCGTGACAGGTTCATGACAATCCCGTGAAACTTACTGAACACAAAACTCTCTGATCATATTATTGAATGCCTGTAAAAGATTGATGCACCTCGAATAAATTCAGTTGAAAATTCAATGCGCAAGTATGGCTCATCTCATTACATAACATCGACTCATCATCATTGGACGTTTACAGGCTGGACAGTCACAGCGCGTAGTAGCCAGATAATGTAATGTGGTTAGAAACACCATTAGTTGCCTTTGAATGCGATTTTAAGAAACTGGCTCAGTGGCAGAATCACAACTGCTGCCGAAGACCGCTTCATACATCTGCGTCACCTTAGAAATCGACGTGCATCTGCGTCCTTCACAGTCCAGCGAATGCCAGGAGCTCGTCGAATTTCAGATCAAACGGCCAGGAACCGGGTGCACGACGCTGGTCTTTGGGCTAGATGACCTTACAGAGGTCCTGTTCTTACGGACCGGCATCGCCAGAACCGACTGCAGTGGGAGCAATAATTCCGTAAAATAAAATGGTGTACAAGTTTACAATTTAAACTGCAATAATGGTGCGTTTCTTTTTTTTTTTAACAGTATATGCTAATGGGGAAACATTGGAGGTGGTGGACATTTTGAATATTTTGGGTCATTAATTACCAACAATCGTGACTCAATGAAAGAAATTAAAAAACCAATATCTATTGCTCTTCAAAAACTAAAATAGCTGAATACAGTGTGGCGTGAGACAGATAGACCTACACAAATTAGATGTTTAAGACAGGAAGTCAATTGGGGAATCCCTTGAAGCCACTAAGACAATTCATAAATAAACACACATATTATTGTTTGGCGCTCATAGAAGGAGAAGAAGGAAATATAGATCAGAAGACGCACTAGACGACATAACATTTGAAAGCTATAGTTACCGACCGGGATTCGAACCTGTCACCTCCAAATTACGACGGCACCTCGCTGCAGGAACAAGTGTACTTTCACGTATGACCAAACTAGGCACCCTAAAAAAGGTGTCTTCATTAGTCAGGTCTATCAAACACATGAACTTACAACTATGGAATACGGAAAGAATTCGTATCAAATCATTGAGAAAGCACCATAGGTCTCAAAATTTTATAGGAAACCAGGAAAAATCCACGAAGCTTAGAGATGTGGTTTTATAGAAGAATGCTGAAAATTATTATTATTTTTTTTTTTGTTGGCATATCCTTTACAGGACATCGATGTCAACACCAGCATCTTTCAGCTGTATGTTTGATTTCTTGGCAAGATTGCGCTCAGTAGTTGCCATTGCTTTCTGAGCGGCCGGCTCACATACCCCGTAAGTTTACCGATGCGTATCGAACCACTGCTGATTCTCACCGTCATCACGTTACCACGAGAGTATACGAGATTACGGAGAAAAGTCATAACCTCTAAGCCACGAAGCCGGCTGAAAATTAATTGGACAGCCAAAGTGAGCAGTCTGGACGTTTTAAGGGAAGCTGAGTCGCAAAGACAACTTATGACAATCATCAGAAAGTCATCGTTTTTTGGGCCACATTATGTGAAGACAACAACTAGAACAGAACATGTGACAACCGGAAAGATTTGCAAACAGAGAGATGGAGGAAGACAGTGTGAGAAGATAGTTTTGGGGCATGTCACGGAAGG
Source organism: Cepaea nemoralis (assembly GCA_014155875.1). NCBI lineage: Eukaryota > Metazoa > Mollusca > Gastropoda > Stylommatophora > Helicidae > Cepaea > Cepaea nemoralis. Next base: position 3,459 of record JACEFZ010015197.1, read on the forward strand.
GAGTCAATACATGAATTGGTCTATGACGTCGGAGATGGCAATTTGTGGAGAGGAATGATCGCTCACGCCCAACGGCAAGGTACTGGAAGATGACGTACTTTAAGTATTTGAGCTACAGTATTATTCACTTCATACGATATACAATTCTGCAGAATGCTGCTGGCGAGAAGGACAAGTCCCACAGGATTTCAAAGATTCAAGCATCATAACATTGTACAAGAACAAGGGCGATCAGAGCGACTGTTAACAACTATAGGGGTATCTCACTTCTGTGTGTAGATTGGAAAGTATTTGCCAGAATTATTCTGCGCAGACTTCAAGTCCTGGAAGATCAAGTCTACCCCGAATCACGGTGTGGCTTCCGACAGAACCGGTCTACCATTGATATGATATTCTCATTGCGACAGATGCAAGAAAAATGCCGGGAACAAAATCAGCCACTGTTTATTGCCTTCATCGACCTCACAAAGGCAAGCGTTCGATTTTGTCAGTCGTGAGGGTCTGTTCAAAGCACTAGAGGAGATTTGCTGCCCGCCAACTCTTCTGTCCATTGTGGAATCGTTCCACACAGACATGAAGGGTATAATCAAGTTTGATGGTGCAACTTCAGAAGAGTTTGAAATCAAGAATGGAGTTAAGCAAGGTTGTGTACTAGCTCCCACTCTCTTTGGAATATACTTTTCACTACTACTGAAATATGCCTTTCGTGATCAGGATGACGGTATATACATTCACTCATGCTCAGATGGCGGCCGCTACAATGCTCACAGATTGAAGGCCAAGACCAAAATTAGGAGGGTACTGATCAGAGAGTTTTATTTGCAGATAATGCTGCAATTACGACTCACTGTGAGTAAGAATCACAACGTCTGCTATCTGCATTCTCCAATGCTTGTTCTGAATTTGGTTTAACAATTAGCAAAAAGAAGACACAGATTATGTCACAAGGTGCACATGGGGGTGCCATCAATCTTTAATGACGACGCCGAACTAGAGATAGTAGACCATTTTACATATCTAGGATCAGAGGTAAATAGCAAATTATCCCTAGATCAGGAAATCAACATCATGATTGGTAAGGCAGCAACAACAATGGACAGGTTAAGAAAAAGAGTCTGGGAGAACAGGAAGCATACTGCCAAAACAAAAGTCCTTGTCTATCAAGCCTGTGTCCTTAATACTTTTCTTTATGGCAGTGAAGTCTGGACAACTTACTCACACCAAGAGAAAGGTTTAAACAGCTTTCATATGCGGTGTCTGCGAAGAATTCTTGGTATTAAGTGGTAAAAACAAAATCACAAATACTGAAGTATTGGAAAGATCAGGTTGTGTGACAGTTTATTCCATGCTCAGTCTTCGTAGACTTAGACGGATAGGCCATGTTAGGAGGATGGATGATGGTAGAATACCAAAGGACATCTTTTTTGGTGAATTACAGATGGGTAGGAGATCTCAGGATCGGCCTCTACTACGATACAAAGATGTGTGTAAGCGGGACATGATTGATACAGGCATTGATAATACACAGTGGGAGCAAGTCGCCGCTGAACGTGTTCGCCACCGCCATGGGGTTTAGTTATTAAGCCTTTTTGAAACACAATGTAAGAAATCTATAGTCTGTCAAGAAGGCAAGGTGCCATTGAGTATGCTGCTGTCGAGACGCAGCAAAATGTGCCAGACAATAAATCGTGCAACATGTTGTTTGTGGCTTCTGTGTTTAAATATCCATTAATTAATTCTTTCATTCATTCAGTAGCATGTTCTTTGCAGAACCTTTCTCCCATAACAACCCTCCGGAACACCTCTTGATCATATGCAAGATGTCCCGCGTCCGATACATCCATCTGGAGATCATCCGCCACATATCCTGCACCCGTCTTCTCTTTGGCCTTCCTCTTCCTCTCTTCCCTGGCATATACCCCTCCATTATTTTTCTCTCCAAACTGTCCTGACGTGTCAAGTGACTAAAATATTTCAATTTTCTTTGTTTTATTGTCTTTAATAGCCAATCTAGCCGGTCTCTCTGGCTGTGGGACTACAACACTTTCTTTCTGTAATCCCGTTTATCACGCAGAGTCTCGTAGCGGAGCGAGAGCTGAGGCGGTTCGACCCCCGCTCGTGACTTGCGGGATACTGAGCCGGCCGCTCAGAAAGCAATGGCAAACTACTGAGCGTAATCTTGCCAAGAGATCAACATACAGCTGAAAGATGCTGGTGTTGACAGCTAAGTCCTACGATATTCTTAAAACTCGTCTATAACATTAATATTCAAAGGCATTTATGCGCTGTTCAGCTTATTTAGTAAGTGTCCAGGTCTCACAGGCGTATGTTGCAATGGGAAAGATGCATGCTGTCCAACTCCATATTTAAATATGCATCATCTAAAAATAATCTCATGTAAAGGGAAGCTATCTATGCTTTATTTGTTTGAACATAAATTATATGCATTATTTACCCTTACTCCCTCAGTTTCAAATAATCATCACCATCATGTGCCAAGCTAATATTCATATTCATTTAGAGAAATTATCAGATGCAAGCGTGACAAGAAGAAACCATGGTATCTAATTGTTGATATTTTAAGCCGTGATAAGAAAACCATAAACGTTCCTAGAATATCGCTGACCGAGAAGAAACAAAACTACTCATAAAAAAACTGATAAACCCTCTTTTCCACCCAGACTGGTTTATGTTCGGCTGCTCGATTTGCTAATCGTCTTTACCAAGTTCTACCCAAGTAAGAAGACAATTAGCAAATCGAGCGGTCGAAAATCTACCAGTGTGTGTTTGGAAAACAGTCCTGAGGAATCCCTGTGCCGTACAAGGGCTATAAAACGCCGTCATCGTCGGTTTCTCACGAGTTAAAAAAAATACGTCATGGCCTGAACAAAGAAAAATAATATTCTCTCCCTTGAAAGATTAAGAGCACAGGCTCTTAAACAACCGTACGTTGATCTCGAGGTAGACGGTTCAGTCCTTACATCAGCATTAGGTTGGACTGAAAACGTTGAGTTCTCATTCTGAAAGCTATTGCAAACTACCGAACGTACAATTGCTTTGAAAATCAAGCTGGGATTGATGTCAACGTCCTGCATAGACACTGATATTGTTCGAATGCGGAGTACGTTATCCCCAGAGAGATCCAAGATTTAAAAGGAAGTCCTTCTGTTTGCATTTCAACGGCTGGAAAAAGTTGTTCCATAATGCTTCAATATATTTGAGCAATCGATTATTGTTCTTTGAATACAGTATACTAAATACGTTGTATTTACTAACTCTATGAGTGTTCATAAGCAAATGCTCTGTGATGACTGACTTCTACGTTTTATGATCTGTCGACTGTACAAGGAGGTTACCTGCAGATTGATTAACTCTCTTCTCCACACACACTAGCATATGTTCGGTTACTCGCTTTGCTAATTGTCTTTCCGTTCCACCTATATACGTAGGTTGCCTGGTAATCATACTGGAACAGTCCATATTAAATGATTCAGTGCCAAGCAAAAGTATGTTTTGGCCGGGCATGGTGCACAACCAAACGAACAAGTATAATGTAAATGTCCTTTCCCTGAGCATTTAAATTGCCGAAGATACGACGAAACAAAACAAATAAAATAAAACGGTGACCCTAGTACGGCGATATATCGTCCTTCTGTTCAAATGGGAGGTCACATTTGGCGATATATTATCCTTTGGCACGAAATCAGTTAAATGTGACCGGTTTGGAAAGATCATTAATGGGAGGCGTGGTTCGTATGGGGGAGACAGTGATAGATCAATAAGATCAGTAATGGGAGGCATGGTTCGTGGAAGAGGAGATAATGATCGATAAACAAGATAAGTAATGGGAGGCATGGATCGTGGAAGACGAGACAGTGATCGATAAACAAGATCAGTAATGGGAGGCATAGATCGTGGGAGAGGAGACGATCGATAAACAAGATCAGTAATGGGAGGCGTGGTTCGTGGAAGTGGAGACAGTGATCGATCAATAAGATCAGTAATGGGAGGCGTGGTTCGTGGAAGAGGAGATAGTGATCGATCAATAAGATCAGTAATGGGAGGCGTGGTTCGTGGAAGAGGAGACAGTGATCGATTAATAATATCAGTAATGGGATGTGTGGTTCGTGGAAGAGGAGACAGTGATCGATTAATAAGATCAGTAATGGGAGGCGTGGTTCGTGGAAGAGGAGACAATGATCGATTAATAAGATAAGTAATGTGATGTGTGGTTCGTGGAAGATGAGACAGTGATAGATCAACAAGTTGAAAGACACGGGTTACTGGAGACTCCCGTAGCGTGGAAAATGAATGAGGAAACAGAATTGGCGACCTGTCTGGACACTATTCGCCTTTGATGAGAACGCCGTTTGGGACGACACCTGCCTCGCGTTGATGATAATATGGACAATATAAACTGTACGGCTTCGAGACACGTTTTTCTCTACAAAAGATTTTCTGTTAATACGTCGTGGGTCGAATGTCAAGAACGACGAACTTCCATTCGGGAGACCCAGGTTCGAATCCTCGGATGGGTTGATTTTTTTATTTTGTTTCAGGCGGGAGCAGAAAATAAATCATAACCAAGATTGCAGCAACCAGGTGGCCCTAATCCCCGAGGCCCAAGACCGCCTTGTCCTTCATCGCAAGGTACTTTAGGCTGTAATCACAGTTTAATAACTTTGCATGTTTACAAAACTATTGATTTCATTATCCGTCAGTCACATAAAAGGGTCAGAGATTGGTTATCTGCCGGTAGGGCAAGACAAGGCCCGCCAGAAGAGTTGTATCGTCTGCTTGGAAGAGTTGAGGTACATAACGTGTGCTGAGGTAAATAATATTATTTATCATTGAACATATATGTTGTTGTTGTTGAGTTATGGCTCGTAGTGAAGACTACTAGAAACCGTAACCTGTTAAGGTTTTAAACATCATCATCATCATCATCATCATCATCATCATCATCATCATCATCATTATCATCATCAAAATCACCTCACTTGCCATGCCGATAAGCTTGAGCGATCGTGATCTCCCATGTCACACAGTAACCTGTGTTGGGTCAGCTCTGTGTTTTTGTCTCGATTATGCCACGTGCCCAGGCCATCCAGATATGTTTGTTTCCGCCTCACTTTGCTCTTGTTTCATCAGTCACTTCAGTTGTCACTAAGTTGTCCAGATTATTTCTCCTTATAATGGGCAAAAGCTTCGTCACTTTCTACGTCTAATTTCTCGAATCAGTTGACGGTTTTCATTTGTTTCTTGTAGGACGTGCTCATTGGGTTTTGTGTCCGTCCATGTGTTTTTCTTTTTCTTCTTTTCATTTTACTCAGAAACCACATTTCAAGATTATATTTTTTCATTTTGTCTGCTTATTGTCCGTGTTTCCCATCCATATGACAGTATAGGTTCCATATAGCACTTCAACACTCTTCCTTATTTTAATTGATATCTTTGTTATTGGTGAGTGTGTTTTCCATCTAGCACTATACTGACTTTACCATAGGGATTGTTGGTTCTAATCTCTACAAGGACAATGGAATATTGCTCGGCTAGCAAATCCACTACGAGGAAAGTCCGTATCTAAAGCTCATTGAGTGACCACAATCAATAGTTGGAAAAGCCTCATTAGCACGAAATTGGATCTTGCTTGGCTAGCGAATACATTACGTGGAAGTCCGAAGCGAAAGCTTGCTGTGTGGATGTCATCTGCATATAGGTGCCTCCTGGTCTTCTGAGGATCAGCCTGTGGTGAACGGGAGGCTCAATATAGGGAAGTGAGAGTAAGCAGTCATGTGCAGGACGTGACGATTCCCTTGGGAGCCCAGTACCGGAGCCGCTATATGCCGACTATGCAAGTATGGAAGCCCCCTTGGATGGCGGGGAATGCCCATGGTCTGTCCCTGCCTCCCCTTGAGGGTTGACCGGGATGTCTTCGGCTGTTCTGCTTGGAGTAGCTGGGATAGGGTTGACACCACAACAGTAAAAGTCGAGAAAGCGACCCAGAAACACGAATGGGAATATTGCTTGGCTAGCAAACCCATTTCGTGGAAAGTCCGAACCGAGATCTCGCTGAGTGGATGTCGTCTGCAGACTGACCTCTCCTGGTTTGCTTGGGGAGCGGCCTGTGGCGAACTAAATGTCCAATATACGGAAGTGAGGAAGGGAAGCTGCCATGTGCAGGACGTGACAATTAGTTGGATGAGCCCAGTACCAGAGCGTTAATGTGTCGGTTCTGCAATTATGGAATGCTCCTTGGATGGCGTTGACTGCCCATGGTCTGCCCTTGCCTTCCCTTGAGGGTTGACCGTGATGTCTTCGGCCGTTCTAACTTGACCTGCTGGGATGTGGACGACACCACGACAGTGAGAGTCGAAAGTCCTTCGAAACACCCGGGAAGGTTAACCCGGTCAACAAATTCCCGCAGAAGTCGGCTGTGTCGGCCTAAGAGCGCACATAAACGGGCACAACGCAATCACATCTGAAAACACACTCCAGATGAACGCAGAAGAAGAAGATCTCTATAAGGCCACGCCCATCGATGTTGAAATGTTGTAACTGTTACGAGATAGTTGTACCGATTCATATTTATGATTACATGTTTGATCATTATTTGTAATAGTAGTTTCCAATTAATCTCTTCTGGCAGACATAGCATGAAAACTCTACCAAATGTTAACCCTCGGATTGCCACACTTGCCTCTGTCTTGTAGAAATACTGGAATGGAACACGCACCATATCTTTTACTGATCTGAAGTCTCAACTGCTGTTTATCATTGTGTGTCATACCGATAATGGTGATATGTCATATTTGGCAATCTCACAAGATCACCAGAGCCTTTGATGAAGTCTGTGATCTTGTTCTGGTCAATCCAGCCTTTTATCACTCAAACAATATATATATATATATCCCCTTGCCTTTCCTTTGCTCTTTCCCTTTCACATACTGTCAATGGTAATTGTTTTCAAGCTAATATTTCCGGTTAAAGTGTCAACACAATCTGGACTATCTACGTCTAATTTCTCGAATCAATTTACATTGCTATACTGCTCGCGAAGCCGTCGACACAATGTGGGGTTTTGGTGAGCACCGCCCAGCATTAGGCGCTAACTGAAGGCAGACCGTGTACTGTCATAACAGAATGTGCTGTGCTGAAACATGACCTGGGTTCATCCTAATATACCTCTTATCAGAAGTTCCCCTGCACACGTCACTGAGTTCTGAGACTGGAGATGAGAAGGAGGACTCTGCAGGACAGTTCCCGTACAGACAGTACTTCAATACAGGGTCAGCAGGACATTCTAAACACAGATCTGACCCTGAAAGATGCAAGCTCGTGTCAGGACATTCTCAACACAGATCTGACCCTGATAGATGCAAGCTCGTGTCAGGACATTCTCAACACAGATCTGACCCTGATAGATGCAAGCTCGTGTCAGGACATTCTCAACACAGATCTGACTCTGATAAACGTAAGCCCGTATCAGGGTCAGCAGGACATTCTCAACACAGATCTGACTCTGAAAGATGCAATCTCGTGTCAACGCTCATGCGACCACAACCTTCAGCATTAAACTCAAAGAGATGACTCTCGAGTCTTCACGTGGATGATCCGCCAACCAGTATTTGTGATTCCTAGAACGAACGAACGAACGAACAAACTTTATTTTAAAAGGTTAACAAATTGGGCACGCAGGCCCGTCTTACATTCGGCCCTTTCGATCACTCATCTTTCATTCATCAAATGTGCATGTTACATTTACATAGGGAAAAAAAAACATTGTAAAATGGATTTTGTAAGCATAAACAATGCATATTACGCATGGTACATTCAAATGGAAAAAAAAAACATTGTCAAATGAAAGTTGTAAACATAAACAGTGCATATTGCAATGTTGTGAGACACAACCCCCATCCACCCACACATCCCTCAGGCACCCACACATACCCCACCCACCACACCCCCACCCACCCACACATACCTCCACGCACTCACACAGACTCAGGCAAACATACATGCCGCCACTCACCCACTGATCACCCAACCACACACATTTCCCCACCCACACATACATTCCCCACCCATCCCATAACCGACACGCACACACCCACCCACATATTCTCCACCACACACCCACACACCCGCAACCACCCAGCAAATCACACATCAGAAAACCACACACATACCCCCGTCAACCCACACATCCCACATGTTGTATCCACACATACGTCCCGCACCCTCACACTCACAATTTTCCCCACCCACCCACACACACATCAGCCAACCTACACCCACTCACCCACCCAATATCCGCCACCTCTCAACTACACATCGACCACCTATACACACATCCCCACCCACAAACACATCTCCCCACCTGCCCACAAACAGACAGAACAGACAGACAGACAGACAGACAGACAGACAGACAGACAGACGATTATAAAAGTTATTTAGTTTATATCTTACAAACTTATAAGGTGAGATGTTTTGTGTGTTGTGACTGAAACACAACTAGGGTAATGTTGCAATATATATATATATATATATATATATATATATATATATATATATATATATATATATATATATATATATATATATATATATATATATATTTGTGTGTGTGTGTGTGTGTGTGTGAGAGAGAGAGAGAGAGAGAGAGAGAGAGAGAGAGAGAGAGAGAGAGAGGAGAGAGAGAGAGAGAGAGAGAGAGAGAGAGAGAGAGAGAGAGAGAGTTTTGCTGACAGTTTCTCTGTTCATAAACTAACCACTACTTGACACTAATGTAGATTACTTGCTGCCAGTAACTGAAACATGAACTATTATTCTGCTCAACTTTTTCAGGCTGGAATTCCGCTCAACCATGAAGATGAACGTGATAAAATGGCTAAGTGTGAATAGAATGGCTACGTTGACATGTTGGATTGTCATCATTTGTGTCTTGGGCCTGATCTTACAGATGGCAATCATTCGGCGTATGCGTAACAACAGAAGTCACGAGGTTTTCAATTCCACACAGTCTGACGTGGCAAGAAAGAATATGTCAGATAGAGACCAACGAAGCTACAGACCTGTTAATTCAATACAACAAAACATAATCGAGCAGATCAAGAGAGATTTAAATGATCCTACACTGGACAGTGAAGCCATATTGCCTGTCAATAGAATAGGCAGATATATTTTATTGGATCCAAATCTCTGTAAAGGTGTTAGCAAGATTGATTTTATCATTGTCGTGCACACGGCACTTCCACATTTTGAAAGACGACAACGAATCAGAGCCAGCTTTGCAAACACGTCTTTGTTTTATCCAATCCAGATTCGTGTTGCTTTCCTATTGGGTATAACAAACAACATATCCTTAACTAGAATGTTGTGGTTGGAACATACAACATTCAAGGATACTGTTATGGGAGATTTTATCGATGATTATCACAACCTCTCAATAAAAGGTGTCATGGGATACCGCTGGGTTAAGGATCACTGCCCAAATGCTGATTTTGTCCTAAAAATAGATGATGATGTTTTATTAAATATGTTTATAATAATACATTCGTTGTTACCTCAAGTGAAAAACAAGAAGAGGTCTGTATTTTGCAATGTATTGCACAAGGGTAGAATGGTGATTCATAGAAATGGAAAGTGGAAAGTGGCGTCTCATATTTTCCCAACAAGGAGAACTTTTCCTTATGGCTACTGCAGCGGTATTACTGTTATAATGACATCCGACTTGATGGATCCGTTGTACCGGGCTGCAAAGATAACACCTTACTTGTGGATCGATGACATCTACCTCTTCGGGATGTTGCCACTTGTTATCGGGAACATCAGTTACCACCACTATGCACTCGGAAAATATATGACACAAAAATATGAGCAAGCTTTACAATGCACGTTAACACGTGGAGTGAGCTGCCCCATGTTTTCCACAGTTATCCCAGACGATCAATTTTGGTCTTATTGGAAAATGATCAAAAATATGTACATCACAGTTAATTGGACAACATTTACCGCAACCGTTAGCTGACAGCAGGGTGGTACCAGGATCACTTGCGTGGTTTCCATTTTCCTCATCTTCTTCAGGTGCTTATTCTAGAACACTGTCTGTTTGAAAACATCATTTCTTACTCGGTTTCAGATGGTTACGTTGGCAGCTCTTCTCAGGCGCGTATTGGAATTTCCTGATTGTAGTAAAGTCAGTTCTTAGCTGAACTCAATTCTACCCAGGCACCTCATCTCGTGATGATGATTTTGATTATGCGTAAATGCGAGTTGGATAATGTCCAAATTTGACATTGGTAGCATGTAGTAGGTATGAAATATGCTATTTATTATTTGTCAATTTGCGGAAAAGGTATATTTGGATGTTTCAGTATGATTGATAGTTGATATATAAGATAACTAACTTTTTGTTTTTTTTAAACATCTGATGTATGCATTACATGACATCTTAAAATTCATTCTCCTACTTCCATGGGATAAGTTATTTAGACTGTTGTGCTTCTGATGTGATGCTGACCTTGTCATAAAAAGAGCCAACTTGATAGTCACAACCTACCAGGATGTATGTATATTATATTCCAAAGATAATTTGTATGCAGTATAGACTATTACTTGGTGACGACTATCAAGATCGAAGAGAAGAGACCAAGGGGAAGACCGAGAAGTAAATATATGGATGGCTTGGCCACGTGGCATGGTCGAGGCAGGAACACGGAGCTGATCCATGACTCTTGTGATCGAGTGAGATGGCAGAACATGACCGCCCACGCTTATTGGCATGGCACATGATGGATGGATATAATATTAGCAGATACTGTACTACCCAAGACTGACTTGCAAGCGTATGTGACATGGCAGTGCGAATCACTGTTTTGATTCTCATTGGCACCTTTCCTTCTTGACAGACGATAGTTTAGTACATTGTGCTTCAAAAAGGCTTAATAACTAAGACCCATGGCGGTGGCGAGTGTGGCTGGTAAGGCCAATACGCGCTGCAAATGTTTGTCCACAGTGGATGCATGTGAAAACATGGTTATTTCCACCACCATTCACCATCTTACGTCTCTCACGCTCTGTGTGTGCTTTATCTGCAATAATTTTCTCCCATGGACAGGGATAAGTTACAAACAAAGAGTAATGCTCATCTGATGGGATAATGATCCGGGCACAAACTCACATAATTTGATTATCTCAACTTGACAGAAAATCTGTAAATTAGATCCCAAAGATAATATTTCTGCAATACCAGATTGCCTTGAAAGTTTCTAGTTCGTTATTATTCCTAGTTCACCGACAGGTGTCAGTGTGAATTCTCTCTCTCTCTCTCTCTCTCTCTCTCTCTCTCTCTCTCTCTCTCTCTCTCTCTCTCTCTCTCTCTCTCTCTCTCTCTCACACACACACACACACACGCACGCACGCACGCATACTCACACAAACAAGCACGCACCCACAAGCAGCAGTCAACTAATTCAATGCCGAAGGATTATTTATTGCCAGATGTGACCTCCCATTTGGATAGAATATCGCCATACTACGGTCATCGTGCTATTTGGTGTGTTTCGTGTATATTCCATAATTTTAATCCTCAGGGAACGGAAAATGTATGTTGGAATATAGGGTGTATTTTTAATGACTGTGCAGTGTTTGAAAATATTACCGGTCCAAGTATTGTATTCACCCTCTGTAAAGTTCGTGCAAAATAATAGGTAAATACAAATCATGGACCGGCAAAATTTTCAAACACTGAACAGTCATTAAACATACTCTTTACATGTGTATTTAGTTGTGTACCATGTTTGGGCCAAACCTACAGTTTGTTTGACACGGAATCAGCTAAGCTTGTTGACATTTCCACAAAGTTTGTCCTCAAATGCGGCAGGTGTAGACAAAAATACTTGTCTATGTTACGCATAAGTTGGACACTCCTGCAACAAATGTTTAGCTCTTATGTTTCTCAGTTCAGCAGCCTTCCATTTTTTTTTGGGGGGGGGGGGGGGGTGTAGAGTATTTGCAGCGTCGACAATACTAACTAAGTCTGACTTGCCAGCTTGTCCACCATATCAGTAAACAATACGATATTGTATTTGTGATCAATATATTTAATATTTGTTAATTCTGTTAGCTTAAACAGCTGTTGCATTACCATTGCTGTGCTTCTTATCTACTGATGTGTACACAATTTATTCTTTTTATTGCCTGTCAAATAACTCACAAGATTATGTGCTAGTAGTTTAATAGTGGCTATTAAAATGAAGTCTATTTAAATGTAAACATTGGTTACTAAATGTATGATGGACCGGTTGGTGAACTCGCTGGTAGAACGAGTTTAACTCTTAAGTCCGCTCGCTGCATTGATGTTTGTGTCATGTGAGCTATGGGAAGGGTTTGCATCTCTAGGTGTGGGAGCAGCCAGTGCAGTGGCTTTCATCTCTAGGTGTGGGAGCAGTGGCTTGAATCTCTAGGTGTGGGAGCAGCCAGTGCAGTGGCTTTCATCTCTAGGTGTGGGAGCAGTAGCTTGAATCTCTAGGTGTGGGAGCAGTGGCTTGCATCTCTAGGTGTGGGAGCAGACAGTACAGTGGCTTGCATCTCTAGGTGTGGGAACAGACAGTACAGTGGCTTGTATCTCTAGGTGTGGGAGCAGACAGTACAGTGACTTGTATCTCTAGATGTGGGAGCATACAGTACAGTGGCTTGTATCTCTAGGTGTGGGATCAGACAGTACAGTGGTTTGTAGCTCTAGGTGTGGGATCAGCCAGTACAATGGCTTGTATCTCTAGGTGGGATCAGACAGTACAGTGGCTTGTATCTCTAGGTGTGGGATCAGACAGTACAGTGACTTGTATCTCTAGGTGTGGGATCAGACAGTACAGTGACTTGTATCTCTAGGTGTGGGATCAGACAGTACAGTGGCATGCATCTCTAGGTGTGGGAGCAGCGAGTGCAGTAGCTTGCATCTCTAGGTGTGGGAGCAGACAGTACAGTGGTTTGCATCTCTAGATGTGGGAGCAGCGAGTGCAGTAGCTCTAGGTGTGGGAGCAGACAGTACAGTGGCTTCCATCTCTAGGTATGGGAGCAGTGGCTTGCATCTCTAGCCGTGGGAGCAGACAGTACAGTGGCTTCCATCTCTAGGTATGGGAGCAGTGGCTTGCATCTCTAGCCGTGGGAGCAGGACAGTACAGTGGCTTCCATCTCTAGGTATGGGAGCAGTGGCTTGCATCTCTAGCCGTGGGAGCAGACAGTACAGTGGCTTCCATCTCTAGGTGTGGGAGCAGTGGCTTGCATCTCTAGCCGTGGGAGCAGACAGTACAGTGGCTTCCATCTCTAGGTGTGGGAGCAGTGGCTTGCATCTCTAGCCGTGGGAGCAGACAGTACAGTGGCTTCCATCTCTAGGTGTGGGAGCAGTGGCATGCATTTCTAGGTGTGGGAGCAGTGGCTTGCATCTCTAGGTGTGGGAGCAGACAGTACAGTGGTTTGCATCTCTTGGTGTGGGAGCAGCTAGTGTAGTGGCTTGCATCTTTAGCTGTGGGAGCAGCTAGTACAGTGGCGTGCATCTCTAGGTGTGGGAGCAGACATTTGCATCTCTAAGTGTGGGGGTAGAAAATAAAGTGGTGTGCATCTCTAGGTGTGGGAGCAGCGAGTGCAGAGGCTATTATCCACACCACCCTTCGAGTGTCGATTATTGTTTGTAGAATATAGGACTAGCAACATATGCACAGTTCGAGCCACACGGGTAAAAAAGGTTTACTTGTGTACTTATCTACAGGGTAAACTCTTTAGGAAAATGAGTTGAAACTCTTATGTTCGAAGTGTGATTAAACTTGCTTCTCTACTTGGTACATGTCAGGGCGCAGTGCTTAATACTGAATAGATTAAGTTTGAGTGTTATATTTTGGAACTACATTGTCACGGTTGACAGACAATATTTAAGCACTTGAAATACAACAGGATACGGGTTCGTTCAAATTCCCTATTTCTCTTCTCGTTATTTATTACACGACTTACACAACTTTAACATAACAACAACGCTGTGCTATCAATCATAAAACACGCATACATTGTAGGCCTTATCAGCCATCTTAGAACTCACGGCTCCATACGTTTAACCCCACAGGATGACCTGAATGGTCATCATCATTCTTGATGGACAAACATTCTATTCACATGTCTTATAGCTATTCTATATTCTATGTAATCACATTCCTGTTTGCTCTTCAACCACTTTTTATATGTTTTGTTTTGTCTTTTACAGCTTTCTTTACCTCTGCGTTCCACCAACTTGTTATTTTCTTTATCCGCGCTTTGCGTTTTTTTTTTTTTTTCGTGGTTCCACGTGGTATTTTTGCAGTATTTAAATGCTTGATTTGAATATCTCCCATTCTTCTTCTACTGTATATCTTTCTATAGGTAATTTTACAAAGATTTCAGTTATTCTTTTCTCACAATTTTCCTCCACTGCCTCATCCTTGAGGTGTTTTTGTTTTTTTTAAAGTTTACTGATTCGCATGGCACGTATTTTCCTGGTCTTTGCTTTCTTCTTATGATGGTTCTTATTGTGGCAACGACTGCTTTGTAATCTGTGTTTATACTTAAGTTGGGCACTGCCCTTGCATCTAATATATTTCTCTTTCTGTTATTTCTTATAAATATAAATTAATTTGGCTTTTAGTATCTAGATCGTTCCATTTATACCAGGTGTATATTTGTGAGTCTTTGTGTTTATAAAAAAATGTTTGTTATATAGAGGTCGTGTTGGCTGTATACCTCTATCAGTCTGCTTCCATAACCATTTCTTTCATTGCGTTGGTCTTCAAATACTCCAAGATGTGTTTCTATGTCAGTTTTGTTATGTTCTAGTCTAACATTGAAGTCTCTCATAACTAACTATGATATTGTCCTGTTTCTCTATTTTATTTAGTGCCTCATGAACGTCTTTGTAGAAGTCCGCGCAATCTTGCTCATTTTGTTTGTATTACATGGTGCCTATATTTGTACATATGTTGTAATTGTTTGTTCTACAATCTTGCTCATTTTGTTTGTATTACATGGTGCGTATATTTGTACATATGTTGTAATTGTTTGTTCTACAATCTTGCTCATTTTGTTTGTATTACATGGTGCGTATATTTGTACATATGTTGTAATTGTTTGTTCTAACAATCTTGCTCATTTGTTTGTATTACATGGTGCGTATATTTGTACATATGTTGTAATTGTTTGTTCTACAATCTTGCTCATTTTGTTTGTATTACATGGTGCGTATATTTGTACATATGTTGTAATTGTTTGTTCTACAATCTTGCTCATTTTGTTTGTATTACATGGTGCGTATATTTGTACATATGTTGTAATTGTTTGTTCTACAATCTTGCTCATTTTGTTTATATTACATGGTGCGTATATTTGTACATATGTTGTAATTGTTTGTTCTTTTATTCTCACTGTTATAATTCTTTCTGATATATATGCTATTTCTAGTATTTCTCTTGCTATCCGTGGTTCAATGACTATTCCCACACCTTGTCTGTTTATATCAGTTTTAGGTAATATTGATTTATTTGGTTGTTTCGAAATTTTAGATTTGAGGATTGAGCACAATCAATTACTGGCAAACGCTGATCGTATCCGGATACAAACCTTGGACCTCTTATTGAATTGTATTAACATACATACTTTACGTTACACAATATATACGCATAATATATTTTGTTCCATTTTTGTGTGGATGCTCTTGACAGTATAATGACAGTATGACAATTTGTATAATGAGCCACATCACGAAGATTCTGCTGAGAATTATGATACAACGAGTTAGGAAGAAAATACAACCCAAAATATGAGAAAAACAAAGTGGGTTTGTAGAAGGCAAGGACACAGTAAATGCTGTGTATATACTAAGAACAGTAATTGAATGTTCTATAGAAGCAAACAAAGATCTATATCTTTACTTTATTGACTACACAAAGGCTTTCGATAAAGTGAGACATGTCGACATGATAAGAATTCTTGAAGATCTACATATTGACGAAAAAAACCTTAGACTTGTAAAAAACATGTATTGGAAACAACAAGCTGCCATCAGAATTGATAACGACGTAGGTCAATATTGAAAGAGGTGTGAGACAGGGATATGTAATGTCTCCAGATCTGGTTTCCCTGTACAGTGAACATATTTTCAGAAATATAGAAGATATGGAAGGAATCTTCTTCTTCTTCTTCTTCGTTCATTCGGAGTTTTTTTTTCTCGGATGTGACTGCGTTGTGCCTGTTTGCAGCAGAGCTGCGTTCTTGCGCCGTTAGGCCGACACATCCGACTTCTGCGGGCATTTGTTGACCGGGTTAACCTTCCCGGGGGTTTCTTAGGACGTTTGACTCTCACTGTTGTGGTGTTATCCCCCATCCCAGCTGGTCCATATAGAACAGCCAAAGATCCTGGTCAGCCCTCAAGGGAAGGCAGGGGCAGACCATGGGCATTCCCCGCCATCCAAGGAGGCTTCCATACTTGCAGAGCCGACACATAGCGCTCTGGTACTGGGCTCACCCAAGGAATCGTCACGTCCTGCACATGGCTGCTTAGCCTCACTTCCGTATATTGGGCCTTCCGTTCACCATAGGCTGTTCTTCCGGAAACCAGAAGTATGCAGTCTGCAGATGACATCCACACAGTGAGCTTTCGATTCGGACTTTCCATGTAATGGATTTGCTAGCCAAGCAATATTCCATTTCGTGCCACTAGGACACTTTTCCACCTTTTATGAAGCCCACAAAGTGGGCTTTTGATTCAGACTTTCCACGTAATGGATTTGCTATCCAAGCAATATTCCATTTCGTGCCACTAGGACACTTTTCCACCTTTTATGAAGCCCACACAGTGGGCTTTTGATTCGGACTTTCCACGTAATGGATTTGCTATCCAAGCAATATTCCATTTCATGCCACTAGGACACTTTTCCACCTTTTATGAAGCCCACGCAATGGGCTTTTGATTCGGACTTTCCACGTAATGGATTTGCTATCCAAGCAATATTCCATTTCGTGCCACTAGGACACTTTTCCACCTTTTATGAAGCCCACACAGCGAGCTTTCGATTTGGACTTTCCACATAATGGATTTGCTATCCAAGCAATATTCCATTTCATGCCTCTGGGTCTTCATGCACCTTTAAATGTCAACCTGTATATAGTTAAAGTAATTTGCGGTCAACTTTAGCTTGTTGATATCTCCATAGAGCTTGTCCTCAAATGAAGCAGGTGTGGGCCAAAATATCTTTCTCTGTTCTGCATACGTTGGGCAATCCTGCAGCAAATGTTTTGCTGTCATTTTTCCAGTTCTACAATTACATTCATCGGTATCTCCTATCTTTAGTTTATTGAACAAGTGGTATTTCAGCCTGTTATGTCCTGTGCGGAGTCTGAAGATTGCTACTTGTTCTCTTCGGTCGAGTTTGTAATATGCATCATCCTTCTGATGGCCTGGATGCTCTGATTCCCATTTGGTTCTATAGGTGCTTTTTATCAACCTCTTTGCCTCATTATAGGTTATGTCTATGTCAGGCTGTGGTAGTCGTCCGCCCTCTTTTGCCAGTCTGTCAGCCTCTTCGTTTCCAGGTATACTGCAATGTGATGGGATCCACTGTATTACAACTTTTTTGGATTTCTGGCATAGACCATGGAGTGCTGCTCTTAGGTCAGTTAGTTCTGTGCTGTTATTGCTCTTCAGTATTGAGACAGCTGACTTTGCATCTGTGAAGATAGCTATTTGCTTCTCTTTATTTTCCTCCATCAGGAGCATTTCTGCTGCATTTTTCAGAGCCTCTACCTCCGCTTTGAAGTTACTTGAAAATTTTCCAGTTGCCATTGAATGTGTTTTTTTCACTCCATTTTTTAAATTTAGGAGAATTCCTCCTCCTCCATTCTCTATTGAATTTTTGGCTGATCCATCTGTATATGCATGGGTCCAATTCCTGCTTGGGTAATGTTCTTTTATGTAGTTTAGGGTTATTTCTCTTCTTTCGGTTTCATGCTGAGTGTTCTTTTTCTCAATACCAGGAATGTTTTCTATCATCTCAGGCAGTTGCTGCTGTCTCCAAGCTGGGAACTTGTGTGCATTGTGTATGGGCTTGACTGTTGATATGTTAAGAATAGGATCTGCCCTAATCCTTCGTTTTGCAGTTTCTACAAAGTTGCTACGCTTCAGTCTTCCCTTTCCAAAACCATTAAATCTGTTGTACATAGGGTGGTCTGTCAATCTTCTAAATTTTTCTGCTTGTTGCTGGGCTCTGCTATCTCTTCTATCCTGCATTGGTTGTAAACAAGTGATCTTTTCTAGTTCATTAATAGGCGTTGTCTTCAGGCTTCCAGTTATGATTCGCATTCCTTGGTTTTGGACTCTACTTATTTTGTTAAAGTTTGACTTAGCTGCTGTTGCCCAAGCTGCAATGCCATATTCCAGTACTGGCCTCACCCGTCCAGTATATAACTTCTTGAGAACTTTCTCATCTGCTCCCCACGTTGTACCAGCAAGCTTTTTCATGATTGCCATTCTCTGCCTTGCTCTTGTTCGATTTTTCTCAACCTGTGTTTTCCATGTCAGGCGACGATCAAAGGTGACTCCTAGATAGTTTGGATTTTCTTCATGGCGCAATATTTTTCCATTCAATACCAGCTTAGGTTGCTGAGGTTTATTTGAGAGGGAGAACACTGTGCATGTTGTTTTCTCCTCACTTATCTTCACTAGCCATGATTTTGACCAGTCCTCTAGCGCTAATAAGGCTTGCTGTATTCTGCTGTTAGCTGTACTAATATATTCTTCAGATGTCCATATGGCTAGGTCATCTGCAAAGGAGGATGTGTGTACTCTGGCTGGAAAATTTTCTGTGATGTCATTTATATATGCTAGGAATAATGTTGGTGAAAGAACTCCTCCTTGGGGGACACCTTGCTCCAGCAGCATCATTTTGCTTGTTTGTCCTTGTACTTTTGTCCTGGCAGTTCTGTTCTCAAGGTAGTGGCTGATCCATTTATACATTTTTCCACAAACATGCATGTTTTGCAGTTTTACTTTCAGTCCTTCCTTCCATACTTTATCAAATGCTTTTTCTAAATCTATCCAGACTGCTAGTGTGTGCTTTTTCTCTTGGAAGGCATCCTCTATTTCCTGAGCTATATAGGTTATTTGATCTTCAGTGGATCTGTACTTTCTGAATCCTGCTTGGTGTGGTGTTAAGAGTTTGTTTTCTTCCAGATGCCACGTTAGCCTGCCATTGATAATGCGTTCCATTAATTTTCCTACACAGCTCAGTAGACTGATAGGTCGATAGCCATTTGGTTCTTCCAGGTCTTTTCCTTTCTTTGGGACTGGTATTATTATAGCTTCCTTCCATGCCTGTGGGACTATTCCTCTCTTCCAGCTGTTATTTAGGACTGCTAGTAGTTTCTTCTTTGCCTTGGTGCCTAGTCCTATTAGCATTTCATTTGTGATTCCATCCTTTCCTGGTGATTTCTTCTTTTTAGGGTATTCATTGCCTGTTCCATTTCTTCCATTGTTAGATTTGCCATCATATATTCTGCTGCTGTCTCTGTATTTCTATGATGTATCTGTTTGTCTTTGATTGCTTTCTTCTGTTCAGTTGTAATATCAATGTGGTTTGCATTTGCATAGTGTTCCATTAGTGTATTTGCAGCCTTTTTTCCTGTAAGCAAGGCATTTCCTTGTTTAATTGTTATTTGTTTGTTTCTAGGTCCTTCATTGTTCATGGCTTTCACTAGTTTCCATAGTTTGTTTCCATCCCTGTCAAAATTCAGGTTTTCTGTTTTTTCCCTCCAACGATCTCTTGTTGTTTGATTTACTGTTCTTTTATATTTTGCTGAGATGGCTTTGAGAGAGGTATTCGCTTCAATTGTTTGTTCTCTCTCTGCTGTCTTCCTGGCATCTTCAACTTTGTCCTCCAAACTTTGTAGTTCTTCAGTCCAGTATGGTTTGTAATTTTTCCTCGCTCCTCTAGGAATGGACTCAGTGGCTGCCTGTATTATCGCTCTGTTTAGACTTTCCACCATTTGCTTTATGTTGCCATATCGTGTATTTATGTTTTCACAATATTTGTCTGTTAGTATGGCAAATCTGTCCCAATCTGCTCGTTTGTAATTCCAGCGGGGCAAGGGCTTTTGCTCCTGTGGAACATACTCCATATTCATTACAAGCTTGATTGGTCTGTGGTCACTACCTGCTAATTGGTCCAGCACATGGCGATCGATTTTGTGGAGGATGTCTCCTGTGCAGAAAGCTAAGTCTGGAGTAGAAGTGGTAAGCCATCTTCTGGAGTAGAAGCTCGGTGTGTCATCCGCTTTGTTGAGTAGATGGAGATTTGAGTCTATTTCCCAGTCCTCCAATTCATCTCCTCTTTTGTCAGTATCTGGGTATCCCCATCTTTCTGAACGGCTATTAAAGTCTCCGACAATAATGCAGTTTGTGTCGGTTATTTTCATGTTTGAGAGTGTAAGGTCCTTATCTGCTGGGCTATACAGATTGTAGATTCTTATTTTCACATCCTTTATCATTATATCAACACCTATAATTTCTGTTTGGTTGTCAGAGATCACAGATACTTCGCTGCAAGGTATTGTATTTCGTGTAAGTATTAGAACTCCTCCTTTGTGTCCTTCGCGGTCGAAACGTGTGGCCTGATATCCTCTGACTGAGAATTTGTGATTGGCGTTGAGGTGTGTCTCTTGAATGCATGCCACATCTATTCTATCTTTATGAAGACGCTGTGTTAGGGAGTCTTTCTTCTTGTAAACTCCTTCGGCATTCCACTGTAGTATGTTGAGTGTCCGGGGTATTTGGTCAATAGCTCTTAACCTACTCCTCTGTGCCTTGACTCCACAGCACAGGGGAAGGTGACCACCAGTAGTCATGGGTGGACCCCCTCGAGGCAGGGGGCCCGGCACTATCGCCGCCTGATGGGACTTCACGGGATTAGCACCATAACGATTAATTTTGATTTGTGACATCATGAATTAAGTTACGTTGCACTGCTTTGTCAAGCCTGTGGCTCAGTACATCCGATTTCGACAAGCATTTATTTGGGATGCTTTCCCTAGCCTTTGACTGTCCCCAGTCTACCTACAAGGCAGCAGGTTTTACGTTGCACTGCTTTGTCAAGCCTGTGGCTCAGTACATCCGATTTTGACAAGCATGTATTCGGGTGCTTTCCCTAGCCTTTGACTGTCCCCAGTCTACCTACAAGGCAGCAGGTTTTACGTTGCACTGCTTTGTCAAGCCTGTGGCTCAGTACATCCGATTTTGACAAGCATGTATTCGGGTGCTTTCCCTAGCCTTTGACTGTCCCCAGTCTACCTACAAGGCAGCAGGTTTGTGTGTCTCTTCGTCTGGTCCCTCTCCCTTGACCTGTCCGACATGGGTGGCCCTACCAGTAGCTGTGCTACCGTCGGCATAGCTCTTGGGGTCATTGGGACGCACAAGCCCCTCTACCTCGTCACGGTGGACACACAGCAGAGGGGGGAAGGAATCAACATTGGAGGACGATACATCAATAACATTAGATATGCAGATGATATAGTCTTGATTGCAGACAATGAACAGGACCTGCAACATTTAGTAGACGTGGTTGTTGCATACAGTGAACAACTAGGGTTAGAACTGGATATTAAGAAGACACAGATTATGGTCGTCACTGGGAAGAATGAAATACCACATTGTGATATACGAGTAAATGGGCATATTCTTAAGCAAGTGAACCGATACAGTTATCTCAGAAAAGTCATAACATCTGATGGGAGAGGCCTTGAAGAGATTAAAACACGAATTGCCATTGCGAAGGTAGCCTTTTGCAAGATGAAAAACATACTAAACAATAAAAAGATATAAATTGAAACGAGAAAAAGAGTGTTGAAGTACTACATA
This sequence comes from Cepaea nemoralis, assembly GCA_014155875.1. Lineage (NCBI taxonomy): Eukaryota > Metazoa > Mollusca > Gastropoda > Stylommatophora > Helicidae > Cepaea > Cepaea nemoralis. The sequence goes on from JACEFZ010015197.1 coordinate 25,387, forward strand.
AAACCTATACTTTTGTATGGATATGAACCGTGGACAATGAGCAGTCAAGCTGAAAAACATCTGATGGCTGTGGAAATGTGGTTTCTGGGGAAAATGCAAAGAATACCATGGAGAGACAGAAAAACCAATGAACAATTCTTTCAAGAAACAAATGAAGATCGTAAACTGATTAGAGTCATTAGACGTAGACAGTCAAAATGTGTTGGGCATGTTACGAGAAGAAATGACTTGGAAAACTTTGTGACGACTGGCAAGATTGAAGGGAAGAGACAAAGGGGAGGACCGAGAAGTAAATACCTGGATAGCTTGGCCACGTGTCATGGTCGAGACAGGAACACAGAGCTGATCTATGACTCTGGTGATCTAGTGAGATGGCAGAACATGACCACCCACGCTTATCGGCATGGAACATGATGGATGGCTCATGACAGTTGTCAATGTATTTGTCCGAAAGTGTGGGAGTTTGTGTATATTAGTTTGAGTGACTATATAAAGGGATGTTTGTATACAGACGTGGTTGTAGTATGATCGAATATATACCAGTGGCGAGAGGTAACGGGCGCAATTCGTAATCCCTTATACCGCTTTCGAAACACAGCCGCGGGAGGTTTTGCAGCACACCGCCTTGCGTTCATATTTCAGTCAATGGTATTTGTGCTGGTTGTTCAGAAAGAAATTGCAAAGTATTGAACGTAAACTTTGAAATAAAGAAACATTAGGCATCATTCATGTTGCAACATTGATGTAAATTAAGAGTTATAAACACAAGAGGTTTTGGTTACATAAAAACAGATGTATTATTTACATATTTATTCAGGAGGCAGGCGTGACTGCGAAACATTTGAAAATCAAAGAAACATTGCAATATGCTGTATATGCATAATTATATAGGATAAATTGCAGTCGTAACTGGCTAGACTGCAGCGGCTAATTTCTGTGTCGCTACCCGTCTCTGGCAACTCTAGTCGTGTTGACGAATGTGCGACAGACTTAATGATGTAATAATATACCTTTATATCAAACGTCGGGTCGTAAAGTGTTTAGTTATGCATACTATTAATGAGCATTATGTGTTGTCATTAGCTTTCGTGAGCTCTTATTCTCATTGTGCTTGTTTACTGCTAGACAATGGTAGCTTTACCGTGTTGTTAAAGTTATCAATGGCTTTCTGTGGATATCTTAAACTGTGGTAACTATTCCGTGTTGTTAAAGCTGTATATGGATAACAGCTGGATTTCATTAACTGTGGTAACAATACCGTTTTGTTAAAGTTGTCTGTGGCTGTTTTTGGATATCTTAAACTGTGGTAACTGTACCGTTTTACTAATTCTGTACATGAATAACAGTTGGATATCTTAAACTGTGGTAACAATTGTGGATATCTTAATCTGTGGTAAGTACACCATGTTGTTAAAGCTGTCTATGACTGTGGATATCGTGAACTGCATTAATTACTCACAAAGTATGGTGCGACAGGTAAAGACAGACATGCTTCGGGCAGAGTGGCAGGCTTCCATTTAACAATTAAAACATGAAGAGTCACTGTTGGACTTTCCCCCAGGACATGCCGGTGTGGTATGGATAAGTCAGTCATGGTCGTGACCCTTTGTGGATCGGGTGTATAGTGTGATAGAACAGATAGATCATCACGACCTAGATAAAATGGCAACTGCAGGGAGAGACCAAATGATCTGGCCGACACTTAGGACTCCGAGGAAAGACCAGATGGACACATAGACTGCTACTGGTACCATTAGTATCGGGACTCTTCGCTGACGGTTGAAGGTGAGGGCGTAGCACGCGTGGGTATGTCCCGACTGCGGTGAAGTCGGTTCTTGACTCAACTCAGCATTAACTATGCCATGTCGTTGAAGCTAAGAGTAGCAAACGATTATACAGTGGCTTACTGTAGGGTGAAAGGGAATAAGTTTAACAGTCGCAAAACGTTGATAAGTGGACAAGTATGGTTCTGGTATTGGAGACTATTCCTTGTTGAAAGCTGTTCTCTATGTTACAGTTGGAGATACACGGTTACGATGCAGAAGTGAAGGAATCAAAAGCTGGTAACATTACAGAATGAGCAGGTTTCGTAACTACCACAATTATGTTGTTTGTCCATCAAGAATGATGATGACCATTCATTTCGCCCAGTGGGGTTGAAAGTATGGAGCCGTGAGTTCTAAGATGGCTGATAAGGCCTATTTTGGCTCGAAATGTTCTTTGACAATGTGGGCAAAGAATGCTTGACGTTTCTGGAGGAGGATTTCCTGCAGTGGTTTTTCTGTCCTGCCTTTTCTTCACAACTCTTGCAGTCCTGGTTGGCTCACACATGACTGCAACCTTGCGTATTGATGCACGCCACGAATTTCGGTCTCTGGCTGCAGTCTCCCAGGTGTCCTGATGAATTCCAAAAGCATTCAGTGAGATTTTCAGAGTGTCTTTGAAACGTTTCCTCTGGCCGCCTTGGGAGCGTTACCATAACGCAACTCGCCGTAAAAAATTCTTTTAGGGAGCCTGTGATCTGGCATGCGAGTCAAGTGACCAGCCCAGCGAATCTGATTCTTCATTAGTAGAGTGTGGATACTGGGCATGGACGCTCTTTCTAGGACTTCAGTGTCTGGGATCTTGTCTTGCCATTTAATCTTCAGTAGCTTCCTAAAGCAGACTGTGTGGAAGTGGTTTAATTTCTTAGCGTGTCGCTGATAAACAGTCCAGGTTTCACAAGCATATAGCAGTGTGGATAATACAACTGCTTTGTAGACTTTTAGCTTTGTTTGCAGGCTTATTCCAGTTCTGTCCCATACATTCTTGTACAGTCTGCCAAAGGCCGCATTGGCCTTGGAGATTCTAGAGCACAATCATCAGCAAACAGGAGCTCTCTGACGGTGTCGCTGTTAATTTTGGTTTTAGCTTTCAGCCTTCTGAGATTGAATAACTTTCCATCCATACGGTAGTTGATGTCTATTCCTGTCAAAGACTCGACCGCATCCCCTTCGCCAGGAAGAGCAGTCAATCATGAAGAGACCAGGAGGGGATACGTGCCCGAGGGAAGGGCATGGGACACGCGACATGAGACACGCAGGCGGTGTTCAGAGAGTTAGCACTCTAATCACGATAACATCACGCCTCGTGGTAGCCACAGAGAAGTTGAGTATACACTCAACTTGCCACGTCTGCCATCAGCGTGCCATGTGAGGCAACACGCACCAAGGTGAAGGTCAATCCGCGTGGTGTGTGACCACGGGAGGAAAGATTGGCAGACGGCCGGACGGACTTGTAGTGTTCACCTCGTTAGAGTAGCGATAGGGGTATTTGTGTTTATTTGTATAGAAAGTTAGCATAGGGGTAGCAGCTCGTGATAGATAATACTGTGGCTGTATGTTGTGTGTTTCAATAGCGACTGTTCACTGCTTGTAGCGAGCCAACGGCAATAAATGTACCATTTAATTTCCTCGCACACGACTTGCAAGTTTTCTTGTATGGTGTGCCAGAAGTACCCGATGATGCCTGTCAGTTGAGTTGTTGACAGGCAAGGGTAATTGTGGTTGTCAGAAGTGAAGCTTGAACGTAAGTTCAGGCTAATCCACTCATCCACGAGCTCTGGACTAGGGTTTAATTTTTGTAGTGACGGTAATTTGTGCAAACGAGTGCAATTTGCAGGCTAGAAATATGCCTATCGTGACGAAATATAGTGTTTAATTGTGTTTATTTAGTGAAATCATGTATTCTGCAAAGCTGTAAGTATTAATATTCTTGTTTTCTTATATTTATTTATGTATTTACCAATTTATTCTTGAATAAGCACCAAACATGATTCAGGGCGGAGCGATACACCGCCAGCCGACAATATCGATTTTTGGTAACTAAAAATAACGCTGTGCGTGACGTGGAGTGATTGACAAACAGTTGGTCTGCGTCATTAGCATAAAGCAATCGACTGTGTTCAAGATCGCTTAACGGCTGCCCGCTTGAATCTGTGCTTTATATCGTTTATTATTTATTTATTTCAATTACTAAATGAATATATTTATTTATTTAAACATTATTATGTTATTTTTATTCATTTAAAGGCAGTTATTCATATTTTTGGTTCTACTTTCTCTTTGTTTATCGTCACGAAGGAACTATTTTTTGCCAAGCAGATGACTTGGCTGCACAACGCTTACAGAAATTAACTAAGTTAGCAACGAAAGGCAATTACTGTTAGAACAAAGACAGGACATTGACATTAAATTTAATTAATACATATTCTAGTTGTTCGTGAGTCTGTCATTGTCTAAGTCATTGTCCTTAGTTGTCGAGTAAATCATATCGTGCAGTAGGCGTGTTTACTGCTGCCCTGCATATCAGAGGGCAAACAACAGCTGAGTACTTACGCCGGTGTGCCAAATATAGTGTCCTACTTACGAAACGTGTCTCCACCCGAAGGTACCAAACAAGGTGACCGGTGTCAACGGAGCTTACGTTCCCTGATTCTCGGGAACATTAAGTTGAGTATACCTATATTTTTGGCATGCATTGTGATTAATAGTGCATCTCTTTTTTTCAGCTTGTAATACACTATCATAATTGTTGTGCTCTGAGATTCCAACATAGAATCTTGTGCAACACATAAACTGGAAATAAAATTAATATTCCTCAACGAGGAACAAATAGATAACATTGTAGATAAATAGGTAAATAAACAAATCAGTGTAGGTAAACGCTAGCCAATTACCAGATAACATGGCGACTTTAAGTGATTTTATAAAAGATGGTAAAGAGCTACAATACACAGGTAAAGAGCTACAACAATATGCTGATCAGAAATTTAAAGAAGCAAAAGATGCTGAGACAGCTGAACGTATAAGAAAAGAGAATGCAGAAAGAGACGAACGCGCACCAGAAAGAGAACAAGAAAGACAGCATCAAAAAGAGATGGCACAACTAGCTGAGATAACAAAACAAAAACAGCTAGAAGATGACAAACAGATTAAACAAAAACAGCTAGAAGATGACAAACAGATTAAGCAAAAAGAATTAGAAATTAAACAACAACAGTTAGAACATGATAAGACAGTTAAACAACAACAGTTAGAACATGATAAGGAGATGAAACAGAAGCAGTTAGATCAGGAGAAAGAAATAAGACAAAGGGAATTAGATCTAAAGCAAAAAGAAATAGATGTTAAGGGAAAACAAATTCAAGTAGAATCAGAGACACAGTTAAAGATGAAAAGCATGGATGTAGACTCACACGCAGAGATCTCTGCCACTAAACTAAGAAGTCAACAAGAAGAAAATAAGGTCAACAAATACAAAAATATTATCAAACCATACTGTAAAGATGATTCCATATCAGCCTGGACAGAAAATGTGGAGTATCAATTTAAATATCACCAAGTTCCTTTAGATATGTGGGCTCCTATTTACATGAAGAATCTAAGTGGTGAGCCCCTTAAAGTAATAGAGTCTATTCCTATTGAACTTAGATCTAGCTATCAAAACATCCATGATAGGATTATGCAGCACTTTTTACTTGATGCCCCTGGGTATCAGGTTCAGTTCTCAAATTTAAAACCTAAACCTAGTGAAACTTTTATAGATTATTTTTCAAATGTGCAGAGTGTACTAAACAGGTGGCTTAAAGCAGCTAACATAGGTAAAGACTTTGATAGATTAAAAAACCTAATAGCTATGGACAAGGTTATATCTACTATACCTTCTCCTTTTGCTAAGTTTTTGCAGCAGTCAGACATTGAGAACATCGAGCAGTTCGAAAAAAAAGGCTCAGCATATTTTTCTTCTAACAGAGAGATTTTTAAGACCTCAAGTGACTCTGAAATAGTTTCCTTTGTGAAAGACCAACCCAAAAACCATCAGAGCAACAGAAAACTTTTTCAGAAATATGATAAGAAAGACAGAAAAGTGGCAAAATGTATTTATTGTCAACAGATGCATGACACTTATTCTATGTGCGACAAATCGCCGAACTATCCAGCGCATCTTGAAAATGTTATCAAGAAGCAGCAAAATAAAAGATCGGCATATAGGCGGGCAATCAAATGTTTTTTTTGTTCCTGCTATGGCCATTATTCTAATAAGTGCCTTGGCCGCCAACGTATGAAAGCTAACAATGCTATTTTGATTGACACCTCTTCAGATAGTGGTAGTGAGTATGAGTGTGAGGATGAAAATGAAACTGAAGTTGACTTGCCTTTCAAACAAGCTGAGGATGTGTGTGGTGCAAACGATATATTAAGCTTTGACAGCTGTGAACGATGTCACCAGTTCCATGCAGACGGAAAACTAGAATGTGGACATACAGTACCGTTCTCATCTGAGAATGTAAATGCAGCACTAGCCTCCAGAGGCAATTTAGTGTTCCACAATGCAATGGTCAATAATGTACCATGCCAATGTTTGCTGGATAGTGGCAGCACCCTTATTGGTCTTCGACAAGAACTAGTGAGTCCGGGTGATTACACAGGTGACACTGTGAAATGCCGAACTTTTTCGGGTAACATTGAGATCTACCCTTTGGCAAAAGCCCACATTAATACTCCTTTTCTTTCGGGTACCTTAACTTGTGCAATACTTGACAACCCTTGTACTGATTTAATTCTGGGGTGTTTACCCCAACTGAAACAATGTACTAGTGATGAAATAGTTGCATGGGAGAAATTGAATGCAGCTAATGCAACAACAAGAGCAGACAGTGTGAAACATCAAGACACACTACAAGATGAGAGACTCCTGTTGCTTTCTCCAACTGGCACAGATGACACCAGCAGACAGAAATTTATAGAACAGCAGAAAGCTGATTCTAGTGTGTCTCCATACTTGAAATTATTAAAAGATAAAGCCAAAGTGACCAAAAATGCCTCATGGGTTTTTAGACTTAATAATGGCATTTTAACTAGATATTATACTACTGGGAACCATGAGATTCAGCAAACGGTGTTACCTGAACAACATCGTCTAACTGTGCTAAAGATTGCACATGAGTCACCGTTTGCTGGCCATCTTGCATATGATAAAACCAGGGCCAGAATCCAGGCTCATTTCTATTGGCCAGGTTTTTGCAATGATATAAAATTATTTTGTCGTTCTTGTAATGTCTGTCAACAATTAGTACGCAAGGGTAAACATCCTACAGCTGAAGTACAACCTTCTACACTGGCTTCTATGCCATTTGAGAGTGTGGCGGTAGATATTGTTGGACCCCTGAACCAGGTGTCCAGCAAAGGAAATCGCTTCATATTGACAATGGTCGACCTATGTACAAGGTGGGTTGAGGCAGTAGCTTTGAAATACATCACCTCCAAAGACGTTGCCATCGTATTTCTACACCTGTTCTCACGATTCGGATTCCCACGAACCATTTTATCCGATCGTGGAACTCAGTTCATATCGGCTGCAACGCAAGCCCTTACAAAAATGTTAGGCATTAAACAACATTTTACTACAGCATACCATCCAGCCAGCAATGGAATAGTGGAGAAAATTAACGGTGACCTAAAGCACATGCTGGCTAAGGTGACAGCAGAAAACCCAGCTGATTGGGATACACTGTTACCAACAGTGCTGTTCGCCTATCGGGAGATTCCCCATTCAAGCACGGGTTTCTCACCGTTTGAATTAGTTTACGGGGCTAACCCACGTGGACCCCTAACTATTTACCATCAGATAATAACGAATTCTATAGAAATTCCTACCCCTAAAACACCTTATGAAATGGTGACAGAAACACGAGACAAGATCATGAAATCCTGTGTTATAGCTAAGGCAGCTTTGGAGAGGAAGGGTCAAATCTACCGCCAATATGCCAACAAAGGGGCAAGAACAATTGAACTTGAACCAGATCAAGACATACTCTTGCTACTTCCAGACAAAAGAAATTTACTATTGACTTCATGGCAAGGGCCATTCAAGGTGGTACGTAGAATTTCAGATGTTGACTATGAAATATCGATAAACGGACACTTAAAGATATTCCATGTCAACATGTTGAAACCTTACTTTTCAAGACAAGAGACAGAAGTAGTGACAGACGAACAGAGTGCACCAACACCTAGTGATCAGACGACAGACATACACAACGCAACTACACTAGTTAGCGAGACTGGCAGTTCCGACAATGGCAATGCACCTATTGAGTTAACAGAATACGCACTTAGTACCACCACCGTACTGAATCAGGTAGACGACGACGGAATGGAACTACCCGTTCCCATTGTAGACAAAACTGCGACTTTGGACAGTATACATATAGATCAGGGACTAACAGACATTCAACGACGACAATTAGTGGAATTAGTTACTGAATACAAAGACCTATTCTCTGACATCCCAGGTAGGACGGACAGAATCAAACACTCCATTATTCTTTAAGGACTCTAAGCCGATTAAATGCAGGCCGTACTCTATCCCACTCAGCTATAGGGAAAATCTAAATAAGGAAATTCTTAATTTAGAAGCTAGTGGGATTATCCAAAAGTCGACATCTGAGTACTCTTTTCCAATCGTCCTAGTTAAGAAGAAGGATTCCACAATTCGTCTGTGTGTGGACTATCGAAAACTCAATAACATCACTAAGATCGACGCAGAACCAATTCCTTCCTGCGAAGATCTCATCTTGGACATGTCTACTTCTAAAATCTTTTCAAAATTAGATCTCACTAAGGGATATTGGCAGGTCCCTATGCAGGCTCAATCTATGCATCTTACTGCGTTTTCAACACCTTTAGGACTATACGAGTGGCGATTTCTTCCTTTCGGACTTCGAAATGCTCCAGCCACTTTCGTGCGCTTAACTAGAGATCTATTACATGGAGTGACGAATACTGTGACCTATATAGATGATATAAGTGTCCATACTGAAGACTGGACAACACACTTACTGAAACTCAGACATGTCTTTGACAGGTTGCGACTCTTCGGTCTCACTGTCAAACCGAGCAAAGTTGAATTGGGCCTAAAAGAAATTGAATTTTTGGGTCATGTCATCTCTCAAGGTCAACTAAAGACTGACAATAGGATTATTACAAAAATTATGAATCTGACCATTCCAACCACGAAAAAACAGGTCAGAAGCCTTCTGGGATTAGTAAACTACTATAGTAAATTTATTCCAAATTTAGCGGAAATTACAAGTGTATTTTCCAATGTTTTAAAAGCTTCTGTAAAATTGGATGTGAAAGATGCATTATTAATTTCTGCACTGTCAAAATTGAAAATTCTTTTTAGTAATGTACCAATCCTTCGCTTGCCTAACCCGAGGCTCGTTTATTATCTTAGGACAGATGCCAGCAGGATCTCCATCGCTGCAGTCCTAGGCCAATTTTATGATGGCATCTTCCATCCGATTTGCTACGTGAGCCGTAAGATCACACCTGCCGAGTCCAGATATTCTATATCAGAGTTGGAAGCCCTAAGCGTCATCTATGCGGTGAGGAAGCTCCATCGATTTCTGGCGGGTGTGCACTTCATTGTCCAGACCGACAATTCTCCCATCACGGTCATCCTAAGTGGTGTGCATCGAAATGACCGGATATACAGGTGGTCTCTTATTTTACAAAACTATACATTTAGTATAGAACATATCAAGGGTAAAGATAACATTCTGGCTGATACCCTTAGTAGACCATCTGGGGTAGAAATACCTGAAATCCCACATATAAATGTAGAGTGATAGTTAGTACATGAATACATTATAATATTCTATGTAAAATAGGGTACATATACATCGACAGTATATGCGTAATCATGTACCAAGAACAGTGAACTATCATGTGTCCGTAGACATTAAGTCAAGAACTGTGCTGCAGAACGTAAATATCACCGTGTGAACAAGGACAGATAATTACCAACTAAGCTCCATTCCGGTGTACCATTGGTGTGAAACGCAGAAAACAGTGTCAGAACAGTGCTTAATTACTGACACGAAAAGGCTGAGCTACGACACCAGCGAACTCTACACGTGCACTACCGATAGAACATTATGATGACTGTGCAAAGTATTTCAGATACCCAGGCAAAATGTGTAGATAGTTAGTTAGTTAGTTAGTTAGTCGACAGATCATCCTCGTTGCACATCGGACCATTCAGTCCATAAGTGCTCGGATCCCCTCCTCAGCAAATCCCGCAGCGTGTAGCGGCTAACGACGCCAGTTCTGTGTTGGTTTATCAATCTTCTTTGGCTTCCTGCATAGTGTTCTTGTTTGGCCACCCCTCTTTTAATTTGCTGCTCTCGCAGTCTGGCCATTGTTGTAGATTCACAGTCATCACTTGGTTCTTGCAAAAGTCTCACTTCTCGTAGAGCATTCAGAATGTCAGCCTGGTCCATGGCGCGTCCGCCCTCAACAGTAGCCTCACCTGCGAGCTTGTCAGCCCGCTCATTTCCTTGTACTCCCGCATGCCCTGGCACGAAGATGAAACTAATCTTTGCCAGCCGAGACCGCTTCAGAGGCAGCAACCATTCTCTTCGGATCGACCCCTCCTCTATCCTCTTGATCATGTTCATTGAGTCGCTAAGGAAACAAGCCCTAGTGAATGTCTGTGTCTCGAGCCATGTTATTGCTTTACTTACTGCCATGACTTCCATGGTCAGGCTACTTGTGGTTTCAGTGAAAGCACCAGAGTCCTCCTTCACAATTCTCCCTCCGGCCCGAGCTGTAAAGGCCCATGAGCTTCTCACATGTCGGACGACCGACCCATCTGTGTAGATGACCGCGTCACTGTCTAGCGAATTCTCGAAAATCAACGCTTGTACTTCAGCCTCAACAGCAGCCGGATTTTCTTGTCTGCATTTTCTATCTAGTTGGATGCAAACTGAAAAGGATGTGCAGAAGTCTGTTGGCACTTGCACCCACTCCTCGCCAGGTTCTAAGTCCTCCAGTGAACACACCTGTTGAAGAATGTCCTCGGCTTGACCCATCCACGACCGTCCTCTTTTTAACCTGCTGCCCTTCACCTTCCTAATTTCACTATGCAGTGGATGCTGTGTGTTTGCGTTAATTCTGAGGTAGGCACGTGCCCTGCAAACTTGCATTCTCTCTTCAATGGTTGGAAAATCAAGAAGGTAGCGCATCGCCCTGCATGCTGTATCTCTTGTACATCCAAGAATAATGCGCATAGCTTCATTCTGTATCCTTTCCATCCTTTCTATCTGCTTATGGCTGAGAGTCAGGATTGCCATTGCATACTCCAAAACAGACATGACCAGCCCTTCGTACAGAAGACATAGATGGCGCTGCTCACAGTTTGCTGCCGCCATCACCCGCATCGCTGCCAAACCCCGCTTGGCCTTTGTTATCACCTGGTCTATGTGCACATTATAAGCAAGGCTTCGATCAAACCGTATCCCCAGGTAATTCATTGCCTGCGTTCTTTCCACCGTCTCTGAACACAGCATTACAGTTGGTGTTGGATTGTTGACAATATGATTATTCAACGAGAACCAAGTCACTGTTGCCTTTGTTGGGTTGACCATTGCCCCAGCTTCATCACACCAAGTACTTATGCGATTGAGTTCGGTTTGTAGTTCCACAGCAACCTCCTCTCTATCCTTACCCTGACGATACACTAACACATCATCGGCATATGACAATGTCCTGCCAGGTCCAGTGATCTGCTCACTGGTGATTCTCACTGTGTAGGCGTTGAACAGTACCGGAGATAATGGTGATCCCTGTGGTAGGCCAGGATATATTGTTGTTGGTTCCGAAGTCCAACTGCCACATCTAAAAACTACTTTCCGTTGGAAGAGGGCTGCAGCGATCCAACTAAGGAGGAATGGACTTACGTTTAGTTCAAGAAGCTGAAACATTAAAAAATCCAGTGGTACTCTGTTGTATGCGTCCTCAAGATCAATCGCTGCAGCAACGGTTTCAGTGCCTGAGTGGAAACCTTCATAGACATCGTGGGCAAAGACTGCTGCATTGGTCCAGGTTTCTCTTTTTGGACGGTACCCACCCAGGGTAGGTGGGAAAACACCTTGCCTCTCTAGTTGGCTTGATATTTTCCTGGCAATTACCTTCTCCAGCAGCTTGCCTATTGTATTCTGCATGGTTATAATTCGATATCCCTGAATTTTCTTGTGGTCTTTGTCAGGCTTCGGCAAGGGAATCAGATAGCTGTGTAACCATTCCTCCTTGATGCTAACACTCCCTATACTGTTGTTGTACATGTCTGCTAGTTTCTCTAGCTCATTGTCGGTACACCTATTTATGTCGTCGTATCTTATGCCATCAGGACCTGGAGCACTGTTTTTTGATCGTCGAAGCACAGCCTTGATTTCTTTCACTGTCACTGTGTCACTGTGTAGATATATTATGCCTATACAAGCAATGTACGAACATGAAGGCAACTACTAACCTGTGGAAACTGAATAACATGTATATAAACTTAATGTGATATGTAATATAATATTTTAAGATAATGACAAAGTAGATGTAGGTTAGGGAAATATAATAGTTCTCATTTATTTTAATAGAATAGGTATTACAGTAATTAACCCATTTACTTAACTTAAATGTAACGTAAAATAGTAGTTTAGATATAACAAGAGTTAATTATAAATTAAATTAAATTTATAATAAGAATAGTACCATTTAGATTATTACATTTCATTTACCTTCAGTTTAGTTTAGTTTATTCCATCTTAATGAAACCATACCATCTATTAAACATTACCATTTATTAGTATCATCATTTTACATCACAATAGGTTAAAAAGATTAGATAAGTGAACATACATCATTTACACCATTTAGATTAAGAACATCACTCATATAATGCCATGGTACATGTAAAAACATTATTTAGCATAGTATTTAGAAAATTACATAATTTGTGTTCACATCATCCATGTAATTAAGGTACATAACTCACATAACATTCATTACATGTAAATAGTTAGATTACATCCCTTAGATTAGATAAACATAACGATTAACATACACACATCACATAATTAACAGGACAAAAATGTATTTAACACATTAAATACATATTGATAGAATTAGTATTATTATGTTAGAATGTATAGTGTTATGTCAGTGTAATATAGTGGATGATGAGACCAAGGGAACAAACCATCAACCCTTTCTCATCCGTGTAAATATATTGTAAATACATGACTCGTGCAGCGATTTTCGCACAGTCATTGAGCTCAAATTTCTCAAACTGAGCCAAATCTGTACAGTGTCACTCCAAGGTTTTTAAATAATCAGAAGAATTAGTGTGGAAGGATAATAGATGTGTGACAGAATTAAGGGGTGAAAGCAGTGTGACAGAAGTGTGAAAGTGAGAGCGAATGGAAAATAGACGGAAGAGAGTGAGATTGGTCAGCGAATTCTTCTGCTGCCTGGTTCGAATTTTAATATTTGTCTGTGTTAGTGTTGGTTTTCGTTAGTGAAAATGTGCTAGTATGAATGTGTGTCTGCAATATAGTTTAGAACTTACATTACAGTATTTTGAGTTTCATAACAAGGGAATGTAGTCACGAATTAGTGTTATGCACCTGTTTGTGGACGCATTTAACCAAATTATGACACTTAAAAAACTAACATACATACACATAGGACTTAGAAACATAGTTTAGAAGTTAGATTAGTAAGTTAATTACATCCAAACACGCAAACAACCAGAAAAACAAACATATAAATTACATACACTTTTTGTAGATCAAAGGGAGATAACTTCGGGTCAGGGGACATAATAGACAACGAAGAACTATCTTAACAGTGCAATAGAACTTTACACGCGGAAGCGATGTAGGTAAAGCCTGTCGCACACACTCTTGTATAAAGGTTGTTAAATATTATATGGGGGACATGAAGCAATTCATGTGTTGACCCTAAGAAAGTCAACTTTGTATGGGTAGTAAGTTAATTTACTATGTGAGGGCAGGTCTTAAAAGACAACGGTCCGGTTCAGACATACCTCTAATAAATATAATATAGCATGTGAGAAGAGGGCTCACGCCAACCAGACAAGTTTGTGGCGATTGCCAGTAGCCACGTAAAGTTGTGCTACATTGTGACAATAGCCAGTAGAAGTCTATTACATTACCCAAAACCAGGTTACCTAGAGTCTTTGACAAAAATTAGAGACACTAATTTTTTATAACCTCTTGCGTCACAATCCAATGAGTGAAAGTTGATGACGCAACACAGGAGGGGTGGGTGTGTGTCAAAGACTCGACCGCATCCCCTTCGCCAGGAAGAGCAGTCAATCATGAAGAGACCAGGAGGGGATACGTGCCCGAGGGAAGGGCATGGGACACGCGACATGAGACACGCAGGCGGTGTTCAGAGAGTTAGCACTCTAATCACGATAACATCACGCCTCGTGGTAGCCACAGAGAAGTTGAGTATACACTCAACTTGCCACGTCTGCCATCAGCGTGCCATGTGAGGCAACACGCACCAAGGTGAAGGTCAATCCGCGTGGTGTGTGACCACGGGAGGAAAGATTGGCAGACGGCCGGACGGACTTGTAGTGTTCACCTCGTTAGAGTAGCGATAGGGGTATTTGTGTTTATTTGTATAGAAAGTTAGCATAGGGGTAGCAGCTCGTGATAGATAATACTGTGGCTGTATGTTGTGTGTTTCAATAGCGACTGTTCACTGCTTGTAGCGAGCCAACGGCAATAAATGTACCATTTAATTTCCTCGCACACGACTTGCAAGTTTTCTTGTATGGTGTGCCAGAAGTACCCGATGATGCCTGTCAGTTGAGTTGTTGACAATGTCGCTGTTCTCGAAGGCATTCATCAACATAGCTGAAAACATGAGGCTGAACAGTGTTTGTGCCAGGACACATCCTTGCTTCACTCCATTGGTGACAGGAAAGGGCTCAAACAGTTCATCATTTTCCTGTACTCTTTCCTGCATACCATCATGAAATAGCCGCATTATTTGGACAAACTTTCGTGGACAGCCATATTTTGCCATGATCCTCCACAGTCCTTATCTGCTGACTGTATCAAAAGCCTTCGTAAGGTCAATGAAAGTGGAGAACATTTCGCAGTTCTCTGCCACACTTATATGATGTTCTGAAGATGTAAGGCAGGAGAAGACACGAAGCGAAAACAATAGTAGATGCGGTAGAAAAAGAAGTGGAAGAGGAAGAAGAATAAGAAGAGGCAAGGAGAGAAAGAAAGAAAGAAAGAAAGAAAGAAAGAAAGAAAGAAAGAAAGAAAGAAAAAAAGAAAGAAAGAAAGAAAAAAGAAAGAAAAAAGAAAGAAAGAAAGAAAGAAAGAAAGAAAAGCAGCATCAGCAACAAAACAAGAAGGAAAATAAGAAAAAAGTGTGAAGGAGGAGGAGGAGGAGGAGGAGGAGAAGGAGGAGGAGGAGCAGCAGCAGCAGCAGCAGCAGCAGCAGCAGCAGCAGTAGAAGAAGAAGAAGAAGAAGAAGAAGAAGAAGAAGAAGAAGAAGAAGAAGAAGAAGAAGAAGAAGAAGAAGAAGAAGAAGAAGACGAAGAAGAAGAAGAAGAAGAAGAAGAAGAAGAAGAAGAAGAAGAAGAAGAAGAAGAAGAAGAAGAAGAAGAAGAAGAAGAAGAAGAAGAAGAAGAAGAAGAAGAAGAAACGGTAAGAAGACACCGCTAACTATGTCTTTCTATCGGTATCCCTTGTACAGGGATGTCGCAATCAACCTCAGCAGTTATAATTGTTTCATTTTCTAGACATTTCCACATTCAGTAGTTTGCCATTGTCTTCTGTACGACCGATGCTCGCACCATTGTGAGAATGAACCCACAGCTGTCTGCTTCTACGTCACTAACTTCGAGTACGATATGTCCGGACTTTGAAACGGCCTCAACTACCCATAATCCACGGGTGTCTCACTTTGAAACGGCCCCCGCCACCCATAATCCACGGGTGTCTCACTTTGAAACGGCCTCCACTACCCATAATCCACGGGTGCCTCACTCTCTGGCACCTGGTCGTCTTGACAGACGATAGTTTGTGACATTGTGCTTCTAGCAAGGCACAACAACCACAAACCATGGCAGTAGCGAATGTTATACGGTACCTCTCCATAGCACAAAGCCTTGGCTGAACGGTAGAGACCCTGTGTTGCCCATGCAGCATGATCCCCCTCAAGGTCAGCCTAGTTTACTCCAAAGACCCTGTGTTGCCCATGCAGCATGATCCCCCTCAAGGTCAGCCTAGTTTACTCCAGAGACCCTGTGTTGCCCATGCAGCATGATCCCCCTCAAGGTCAGCCTAGTTTACTCCAGAGACCCTGTGTTGCCCATGCAGCATGATCCCCCTCAAGGTCAGCCTAGTTTACTCCAGAGACCCTGTGTTGCCCATGCAGCATGATCCCCCTCAAGGTCAGCCTAGTTTACTCCAGAGACCTGTGTTGCCCATGCAGCATGATCCCCTCAAGGTCAGCCTAGTTTACTCCAGAGACCCTGTGTTGCCCATGCAGCATGATCCCCCTCAAGGTCAGCCTAGTTTACTCCAGAGACCCTGTGTTGCCCATGCAGCATGATCCCCCTCAAGGTCAGCCTAGTTTACTCCAGAGACCCTGTGTTGCCCATACAGCATGATCCCCCTCAAGGTCAGCCTAGTTTACTCCAGAGACCCTGTGTTGCCCATGCAGCATGATCCCCCTCAAGGTCAGCCTAGTTTACTCCAGACAAAAGTTACACCAGTACGTCTGGAACAAGAAAAACTGCAGAATTTGCCGAATCAGTAAAGCAGTGTTCTAGCTGTCCCACGCAGTGTACGTACATTTGCCTATTGGCATGTCAATGACAAACCTAACATCCAAGTAAATGCACAGATGTATGTAACGTTGATCTTTCTCTGCCACGAAACCAGCATTACTGGGATAACATGAATTGTTTCCAACGCACCCCGTTACTCTCTAACATGAAAGTCAGTGCTTATTATTAGCTACTCCTTAGAATACATGGTTTCTTTAGTCGTTCAGTCTCATACAAGTGTCAGTGTCCCTCTGTTTCCAATTATTACTTTACTCCTTCTGACTAATTGTGTTATTATCTTCACACTCTCCGATCTAAACAAACATTGATCAGTCTAAAGTAACAACCGTTCCGAACGATGGTTATTATTAACTTTAAGAGAAAACAATTTAAACAAGGGAAACTGCCTTGTGCATGTTATTATCTTCACACTCTCCGATCTAAACAAACATTGATCAGTCTAAAGTAACAACCGTTCCGAACGATGGTTATTATTAACTTTAAGAGAAAACAATTTAAACAAGGGAAACTATCCAAGCGTATTCTTACGTATACACAATGGACGAATTATCTACCTTCACCATATGACGTATGTTTTGATTTTTGTTTGTAATCCTCTTGAAACAAAAAAAATGGCTTTCATCTGTTATTTAGGAAGTAAACGTGACCGATGTGATATGGAGCAATCACGGCTCGAGTACTGCTTGCTAGGTGTATACAATAAGGATTAGCATCCAAGGAATATAAAATAGGCCCGTTGCTTTTTCTATACGTTTACAAATTTTTTTGTTTTGTTTTGCATATCCCTTACAGGACGTTGCAGTCAACATCAGCATTTTTCAGCTGCTGTTGATGTACTAGGCAAGATTACGCTCATGATGAATGATGGATGTATGGAGGATGGGGGATGTGTGTTTGGCTGGGTGGTTAGGGTGTGTGTGGGTGGGAGGGTAGATGAGAGATGCATGTGTTGATGGACGGGTGGGTGATGTGTGGGTGTGAGTGGTTGATGGATGAGTACGTGAGTGGGTGGATGTGTGTGGGAGATGAGTGTATGGTTGGGGGATGTGTGTGTTTGTGGGAAGATGTGTGTGAGCGGCGAATGTGTGTGGGTGGGGTATATGTGGGTGGTGGGGTGTGTGTTGGTGGGAGGTGTGTGATTTTTGGGTGTTTATGGGGGGAGATATGTGGGCAGGTGGGGAGATGTGTTTGTGGGTGGGGATGTGTGTATAGGTGGGGGATGTGTAGTTGAGAGGTGGCGATATTGGGTGGGTGAGTGGGTGTAGGTTGGCTGATGTGTGTGTGGGTGGGTGAGGAAAATTGTGACTGTGAGGGTGCGAGATGTATGTGTGGATAGGTGCGGGATGTGTGGGTTGACGGGGGTATGTGTGTGTGGTTTTGTGATGTGTATTTTGCTGGGTGGTTGCGGGTGTGGGTCTGTGGTGGAGAATATGTGGGTGGGTGTGTGCGTGTCGGTTATGGGATGGGTGGGGGATGTATGTGTGGGTGGGGAAATGTGTGTGGGTGGGAGATCAGTGGGTGGGTGGCGGCATGTATGTTTGCCTGAGTCTGTGTGAGTGCGTGGAGGTATGTGTGGGTGGGTGAGGTGTGGTGGGTGGGGGATGTGTGGGTGTCTGAGGGATGTGTGGTTGGCTGTGGGGTGTGAGGGTGGATGGGGGATGTGTCTCACAACATTGCAATATGCACTGTTTATGTTTACAACTTTCATTTGACAATATTTTTTCTCATGTGAATGTACCACGCGTAATATGCATTGTTTATGCTTACAAAATCCATTTGACAATGTTTTTTTTCCCTATGTAAATGTAACATGCACCTTTGATGAATGAAAGATGAGTGATCGACAGGGCCGAATGTAAGACGGGCCTGCGTGCCCAATTTGTTACCCTTTTAAAATAAAGTTCGTTCGTTCGTTCGTTCGTTCAGTAGTTTGCCGTGGCTTTCTGTCACAAAACCCGGAAGTTACCAACGCGGCGAGAACTGTTACCGATTCTCGCGCAGGTTACGTTACTCACGAGAATATACGGGATTATGGAGAAAGACGTTAACGCCTAGGTCAGGGAGACTGGGCACCAGGAAATATCATCGGCGATAAAGGCGGCTAGTATGATGTTCATCATATCACCCACTGAGTATCTATTAACTTATTGAAAGTAGGGCTTGCACCATACACCCAAATAGACGGCTTGCCGTGGTAGAAGTCTTTTTACTGCAAGTCTGTTATAACGCGCTTTTCATGAAAGACGTGTGCTGCCACCGTTGCAGTTATCATATACTTAATCGATTATGTTGCCTTTTGCAAGATGAAAAGCATACGAACTACTAAAAAGATGTCATTTGCAACGAGAAAAAGAGAGTTGAGGTGGTATATATTACCTACAATTGTGCATGGATGTGAAGCGAGGACAATGAGCAAACAAGCTGAAAAACATCTGGCGTCTGCAGAAACTTGGTTGCTGGGGACACTGCATAGAATACCATGGACAGAAAGAAAAACAAATGACCACATCCTACTAGAAACAAATGAAAACCGTAAACTGATTAGAGAAATTGGAAGTAGACAGTCAAAATGTTTTTTGATTTTTTTTGGAGAAATAAATTGGATAACTTGGTGACAACTGGCAAGAACGAGGGGAAGAGAACGAGGGGAAGTCAGATAAGTAAATACCTGGATGGCTTGGCCACGTGGCATGCTCGAGACAGGAACACGGAGCTGATCCACGACTCTGGTGATCGAGTGAGATGGCAATACATGACCGCCCACGCTTATCGGCATGGCACATGATGGATGGATGGATTTGACAACAGCATGTCAAAATAAATAAGAAATGGTGTATTTAAATTCCGATACAAATAACTTTTGAAAGTTTGTTGACAAGTGTAATAAGGAAAGTTAATCTACACTCAACATCAGTCCAGTGTACTCACCAGCAGTATCAACTATTGGAAGTCATTACTGTCATTGACTGCCAACATAGTACCTTGCGGTGTATGGCAGAGGGGTCTTTGAGCCTGAGGAATTAAGGCCGCCTGACTAGTGCAGTCACCGCGAACTGTGCAGGTTAGAATTTTCTTTTTGCCCTCGACAGAAAAAAATCCCACACCGTACCGAGGTTTCGAACCCGGGTCTTCGGAATGGGAGTCCGGCGCTCTAGCCACTCGACCAGCCGCTCCTCCTACTATTGGAAGTAGTAGCACATATATGGCCAACGCTTGGGTTCAAAGCGAGTGAAAGCAAAACAAAAAAAAGACTGTTATAACTAAAACATGGGTCTGACACTGTGGTTTCTGGAAACCATTCGATCATGTTTATGACTGCTGTCAGAGATACTAACAACTGTAGCCTTTGGTTAGGATACTCAAACATGGGTCTGACACTGTGGTTTCTGGAAACCATTCGATCGTGTTTATGACTGCTGTCAGAGATACTAACAACTGTAGCCTTGGAATAGGATACTCAAACATGGGTCTAACACTGTGGTTTCTGGAAACCATTCGATCATGTTTATGACTGCTGTCAGAGATACTAATAACTGTAAGCCTTTGAATAGGATACTCAAACATGGGTCTGACACTGTGGTTTCTGGAAACCATTCGAACATGTTTATGACTGCTGTCAGAGATACTAACAACTGTAGCCTTTGAATAGGATACTCAAACATGGGTCTGACACTGTGGTTTCTGGAAACCATTCGATCATGTTTATGACTGCTGTCAGAGATACTAACAACTGTAGCATTTGGTTAGGATACTCAAACATGGGTCTGACACTGGTTTCTGGAAACCATTCGATGTGTATAAGAGACATGTTTATGACTGCTGTCAGAGATACTAACAACTGTAGCCTTTGAATAGGATACTCAAACATGGGTCTAACACTGTGGTTTCTGTAAACCATTCGATCATGTTTATGACTGCTGTCAGAGATACTAACAACTGTAGCCTTTGAATAGGATACTTAAACTTGGGTCTGACACTGTGGTTTCTGTAAACCATTCGATCATGTTTATGACTGCTGTCAGAGATACTAACAACTGTAGCCTTTGAATAGGATACTTAAACTTGGGTCTGACACTGTGGTTTCTGTAAATCATTCAATCATGTTTATGACTGCTGTCAGAGATACTAACAACTGTAGCCTTTGAATAGGATACTCACACATGGGTATAACACTGTGGTTTCTGAAAACCATTCGATCATGTTTATGACTGCTGTCAGAGATACTAACACCTGTAGCCTTTGAATATGATACTCAAACATGGGTCTGACATTGTGGTTTCTGGAAACCATTCGAACATGTTTATGACTGCTGTCAGAGATACTAATAACTGTAAGCCTTTGAATAGGATACTCAAACTTGGGTCCGATACTGTGGTTTCTGGAAACCATTCGAACATGTTTATGACTGCTGTCAGAGATACTAACAACTGTAGCCTTTGAATAGGATACTCAAACATGGGTCTAACACTGTGGTTTCTGTAAACCATTCGATCATGTTTATGACTGCTGTCAGAGATACTAACAACTG
This sequence comes from Cepaea nemoralis, assembly GCA_014155875.1. Lineage (NCBI taxonomy): Eukaryota > Metazoa > Mollusca > Gastropoda > Stylommatophora > Helicidae > Cepaea > Cepaea nemoralis. The sequence goes on from JACEFZ010015197.1 coordinate 46,637, forward strand.
TAGCCTTTGAATAGGATACTCACACATGGGTATAACACTGTGGTTTCTGAAAACCATTCGATCATGTTTATGACTGCTGTCAGAGATACTAACACCTGTAGCCTTTGAATATGATACTCAAACATGGGTCTGACACTGTGGTTTCTGGAAACCATTCGAACATGTTTATGACTGCTGTCAGAGATACTAATAACTGTAGCCTTTGAATAGGATACTCAAACATGGGTCTGACACTGTGGTTTCTGTAAACCATTCGAACATGTTTATGACTGCTGTCAGAGATACTAATAACTGTAGCCTTTGAATAGGATACTCAAACATGGGTCTGACACTGTGGTTTCTGTAAACCATTCGAACAGTTTATGACTGCGTCAGAGATTAATACTGTAAGCCTTTGAATAGGTATAACTTGGGTCCGACACTGTGGTTTCTGGAAACTCAACATGTTTGACTGCTGTCAGGAAACACTGAGCATTGTTAGACTCAACAGGGTCTGACACTGTGGTTTTGAAACCATTCGAACATGATTGATCTCGGTTCTGATAACTTCATATGTTATGACTCTGTCAGAGTCAATAACTGTAGCCTTGAACATGGAATAAACTGGGTGCAGGTTCGTATAACCATTGACTGCTTTGAATAGGATACTCAAACATGGGTCTAACACTGTGGTTCTGAAAACCATTCGATCATGTTTATGACTGCTGTCAGAGATACTAACAACTGTAGCATTGGTTAGGATACTCAAACATGGGTCTGACACTGGTTTATGGAAACCATTCGACATGTTTATGACTGCTGTCAGAATATAACAACTGTACACTGTGGTTTGGTAATCAAACAATCATGTTTATGACTGCTGTCAGAGATAACTAACACTGTAGCTTTGAATAGGATACTCACACATGGGTATAACACTGTGGTTTCTGAAAACCATTCGATCATGTTTATGACTGCTGTCAGAGATACTAACACCTGTAGCCTTTGAATATGATACTCAAACATGGGTCTGACACTGTGGTTTCTGGAAACCATTCGAACATGTTTATGACTGCTGTCAGAGATACTAATAACTGTAGCCTTTGAATAGGATACTCAAACATGGGTCTGACACTGTGGTTTCTGTAAACCATTCGAACATGTTTTATGACTGCTGTCAGAGATACTAATAACTGTAGCCTTTGAATAGGATACTCAAACATGGGTCTGACACTGTGGTTTCTGGTAAACCATTCGAACATGTTTATGGACTGCTGTCAGAGATACTAATAACTGTAAGCCTTTGAATAGGATACTCAAACTTGGGTCCGACACTGTGGTTTCTGGAAACCATTCGAACATGTTTATGACTGCTGTCAGAGATACTAACAACTGTAGCCTTTGAATAGGATACTCAAACATGGGTCTAACACTGTGGTTTCTGTAAACCATTCGATCATGTTTATGACTGCTGTCAGAGATACTAACAACTGTAGCCTTTGAATAGGATACCTAAACTTGGGTCTGACACTGTGGTTTCTGTAAATCATTCAATCATGTTTATGACTGCTGTCAGAGATACTAACAACTGTAGCCTTTGAATAGGATACTCAAACATGGGTCTAACACTGTGGTTTCTGAAAACCATTCGATCATGTTTATGACTGCTGTCAGAGATACTAACAACTGTAGCATTTGGTTAGGATACTCAAACATGGGTCTGACACTGGTTTCTGGAAACCATTCGATCATGTTTATGACTGCTGTCAGAGATACTAACAACTGTAGCATTTGGTTAGGATACTCAAACATGGGTCTGACACTGTGGTTTCTGGAAACCATTCGAACATGTTTATGACTGCTGTCAGAGATACTAATAACTGTAGCCTTTGAATAGGATACTCAAACATGGGTCTGACACTGTGGTTTCTGGAAACCATTCGAACATGTTTATGACTGCTGTCAGAGATACTAATAACTGTAGCCTTTGAATAGGATACTCAAACATGGGTCTGACACTGTGGTTTCTGTAAACCATTCGAACATGTTTATGACTGCTGTCAGAGATACTAATAACTGTAAGCCTTTGAATAGGATACTCAAACTTGGGTCCGACACTGTGGTTTCTGGAAACCATTCGAACATGTTTATGACTGCTGTCAGAGATACTAACAACTGTAGCCTTTGAATAGGATACTCAAACATGGGTCTAACACTGTGGTTTCTGTAAACCATTCGATCATGTTTATGACTGCTGTCAGAGATACTAACAACTGTAGCCTTTGAATAGGATACTTAAACTTGGGTCTGACACTGTGGTTTCTGTAAATCATTCAATCATGTTTATGACTGCTGTCAGAGATACTAACAACTGTAGCCTTTGAATAGGATACTCAAACATGGGTCTAACACTGTGGTTTCTGAAAACCATTCGATCATGTTTATGACTGCTGTCAGAGATACTAACACCTGTAGCCTTTGAATATGATACTCAAACATGGGTCTGACACTGTGGTTTCTGGAAACCATTCGAACATGTTTATGACTGCTGTCAGAGATACTAATAACTGTAGCCTTTGAATAGGATACTCAAACATGGGTCTGACACTGTGGTTTCTGTAAACCATTCGAACATGTTTATGACTGCTGTCAGAGATACTAATAACTGTAGCCTTTGAATAGGATACTCAAACATGGGTCTGACACTGTGGTTTCTGTAAACCATTCGAACATGTTTATGACTGCTGTCAGAGATACTAATAACTGTAAGCCTTTGAATAGGATACTCAAACTTGGGTCCGACACTGTGGTTTCTGGAAACCATTCGAACATGTTTATGACTGCTGTCAGAGATACTAACAACTGTAGCCTTTGAATAGGATACTCAAACATGGGTCTAACACTGTGGTTTCTGTAAACCATTCGATCATGTTTATGACTGCTGTCAGAGATACTAACAACTGTAGCCTTTGAATAGGATACCTAAACTGGGTCTGACACTGTGGTTTCTGTAAACTCATTCGAATCATGTTTATGACTGCTGTCAGAGATACTAACAACTGTAGCCTTTGAATAGGATACTCAAACATGGGTCTAACACTGTGGTTTCTGTAAACCATTCGATCATGTTTATGACTGCTGTCAGAGATACTAACAACTGTAGCCTTTGAATAGGATACTCAAACATGGGTCTGACACTGTGGTTTCTGGAAACCATTCGATCATGTTTATGACTGCTGTCAGAGATACTAACAACTGTAGCCTTTGAATAGGATACTCAAACATGGGTCTGACACTGTGGTTTCTGTAAACCATTCGAACATGTTTATGACTGCTGTCAGAGATACTAATAACTGTAGCCTTTGAATAGGATACTCAAACATGGGTCTGACACTGTGGTTTCTGTAAACCATTCGAACATGTTTATGACTGCTGTCAGAGATACTAATAACTGTAGCCTTTGAATAGGATACTCAAACATGGGTCTGACACTGTGGTTTCTGTAAACCATTCGAACATGTTTATGACTGCTGTCAGAGATACTAATCAACTGTAGCCTTTGAATAGGATACTCAAACTTGGGTCCTGACACTGTGGTTTCTGGAAACCATTCGAAACATGTTTATGGACTGCTGTCAGAGATACTAACAACTGTAGCCTTTGAATAGGATACTCAAACATGGGTCTAACACTGTGGTTTCTGTAAACCATTCGATCATGTTATGACTGCTGTCAGAGATACTAACAACTGTAGCCTTTGAATAGGATACTTAAACATTGGGTCTGACACTGTGGTTTCTGTAAATCATTCAATCATGTTTATGACTGCTGTCAGAGATACTAACAACTGTAGCCTTTGAATAGGATACTCACACATGGGTCTAACACTGTGGTTTCTGAAAACCATTCGATCATGTTTATGACTGCTGTCAGAGATACTAACACCTGTAGCCTTTGAATATGATACTCAAACATGGGTCTGACACTGTGGTTTCTGGAAACCATTCGAACATGTTTATGACTGCTGTCAGAGATACTAATAACTGTAGCCTTTGAATAGGATACTCAAACATGGGTCTGACACTGTGGTTTCTGTAAACCATTCGAACATGTTTATGACTGCTGTCAGAGATACTAATAACTGTAGCCTTTGAATAGGATACTCAAACATGGGTCTGACACTGTGGTTTCTGTAAACCATTCGAACATGTTTATGACTGCTGTCAGAGATACTAACAACTGTAGCCTTTGAATAGGATACTCAAACATGGGTCTGACACTGTGGTTTCTGTAAACCATTCGATCATGTTTATGACTGCTGTCAGAGATACTAACAACTGTAGCCTTTGAATAGGATACTCAAACATGGGTCTAACACTGTGGTTTCTGTAAATCCATTCGATCATGTTTATGACTGCTGTCAGAGATACTAACAACTGTAGCCTTTGAATAGGGTTTAAATTGGTCGAACGTGGTTTTGAAACATTCGAACATGTTTGAATTTTTGGGAATAACATTACCTTTGAAATCAAACTGGCCCGTGGTTTGAAAATTCACATGTTTTGACCTGTGGGGTACTAAAAACTTGGAAAAAATTTAAGGTCGGTTTTTGTAAACATTAATATGTTAATTTTGGCGAAACTTAACTATTTAATAGGATACTCAAATGGGTTCTACTTTTGAAACCATTCATGGTTTTAGGGCAAACTAAATTTACTTGGTAGGATACTCAAACTGGGTCTGACAATTTTTTGAAACCCTTCGTTTTATGACTGCTGTCAGAGATACTAACAATAGCATTTGGTTAGGATTCAAAAGGGCCACGGTTTTGGAAACATTCGAACAGTTTATAGTTAAAATAAATAACTGTAGCTTTGTAGGATACTAAACTGGGCTAATTGGGTTTTTTAAACCCTTCGCATTTTTGTCTGTAAATCAAAATTAGCCCTTTTTAGGATCCAAAAACCTGGTTTAACCTTGAAAGTTTAACTTGGGCGAATTTTGTAACCTTTGAAAAGGTATAAACTTGGGTCCACACTGTGGTTTTGGGAAAATTAAAAATGTTTTTACTGTTCGAATCAACAACGGGAGTTTGTAGGATCTAAAAAATGGGTCTCCTTGGTTTTGAAAATTCACATGTTTTACCTGTGGTCTAAAAACATTAAAGGTTTTTTAAAATTGGGTCTACACTGTGGCTTAAAATTCAACATGTTTTTACCTGTGGCTAAAATGACTTTAAAAGGATCTCAAAATTCTAAAAATGTGGTTTTTAAAATTTAAAAATACTCCAGGTCTAAAACTGTGTTTTAAAATCCAAAAATGGGGGGACCGGTTTCTGAAAAAAATTGAATGATACTTTAGGTCTAAAAACTGTGTTTGAAAATTAAAAAAGGGTTTTTCTGGTTTTTGAAACCAAAAGATGATTGGA
>JACEFZ010015198.1:0-37500 GCA_014155875.1 Cepaea nemoralis
CTGTGCTGGTCAGGAAAAAAAAACTGTCATTTTTAAATGCTCAGCTGCTGTAGACATCGTGTTTGTACTGGACGCTTCTGGCAGCATCGGATCAGAGAACTTCAAGGCCCAGCAGACATTTGTGGCCAAGCTGACACATCACTTCAATGTCGGCCCCAGGGGAGCCCTGTTTGGAGGTCTGCTGTTTGCTACTGAAGTACGCAAGCTGTTTGATATAAAGACGTACACGTCGCGTACAGATGTTACAACGGTGAGTTACACTGTAGTCCTGAGTGATTTAGGTTACAGCTGTCAGTTATATTACATCAGTGAGTTACATTATAGCCATGAGGTATATACCATTGGTATTTTAGGTTATAGCTGTAAAGTATGTTACAATAGTGGCATAAGTAAACAGATGGTGTGTAAGCATTAACACTGACAAGTTCTGCTGCACCCTATTTACCCTCTCTACAAAACAAAAGGCAGGAATCGTCTAGATAAATGTAATACCCCTTAGAAAAGATAAAGAACCAACATACATTGGAGTAACATTTGATGCCAGGCTGACATGGAGAAGGCACATCAACAAAGCAGTAGCAAAAACCAGAAGGAAAATAGCCATCCTGAGGTAACTAAGTGGAACCACATGGTGAACCAGTGGGAAATACTTAGCACAGTTTATCAACAGAGTATACGACCACTCCTGGAATACGGGTCAACTGCGTGGTGTTCAGCATAAAAGAAAAACTACAAGAGCTGGACAAGGTGCAAAAAAGCACGTAGAGTCACCACGAGAAGTATGAGATCAAGCCCTATAGTGGAGATGGAGTTGATTTGGAGGACACAAGCACTGAGAGAGCGCAGTGATACGAAAACGCTAATGCAAGCAGAAAAGCTCCTCAGCTTGCCAGGCCACCCTATGAAGGACAGATTTGAAAACTTAGCTATGGGGCAGTTTTATCCACCAGGCCAAATGACTCTGTATAACAAAACACGGATGTGCCCACAGTTGGTATCCCACTGACAACTAATCTAGAACGAACTCCATGAAACACGGAACAGACTATCACTACAAATCCAGACAAACGTGAAAGGAATATTCGACAAGGATAAACAGAACAGTGTACAATTTAGCTATGGGGCAGTTTTATCCACCAGGCCAAATGACTCTGTATAACAAAACACGGATGTGCCCACAGTTGGTATCCCACTGACAACTAATCTAGAACGAACTCCATGAAACACGGAACAGACTATCACTACAAATCCAGACAAACGTGAAAGGAATATTCGACAAGGATAAACAGAACAGTGTACAATGCAGAACAGCCACTCTCAGCTTCCTTGATGACGAATACCCACAGGACCTCTGGATCCGAGTCTAGACAGATGGGTCAGCACAAAATGTTGTTAGAAATGGAGGAAATACTGCGTTCCGTCAATATTTAGATACTGTGTTCTGTCAATGTGTAGATACTGTGTTCTGTCAATGTGTAGATACTTTGTTCTGTCAATGTCTAGATACTGTATTCTGTCAATGTGTAGATACTGTGTTCTGTCAATGTGTTGATCCTGTGTTCTGTCAATGTCTAGATACTGTGTTCTGTCAATGTGTTGATACTGTGTTCTGTCAATGTGTTGATCCTGTGTTCTGTCAATGTCTAGATACTGTGTTCTGTCAATGTGTTGATCCTGTGTTCTGTCAAGGTGTTGATACTGTGTTCTGTCAATGTGTTGATACTGTGTTCTGTCAATGTGTTGATACTGTGTTCTGTCAATGTGTTGAGACTGTGTTCTGTCAATGTGTTGATCCTGTGTTCTGTCAATGTCTAGATACTGTGTTCTGTCAATGTGTTGATCCTGTGTTCTGTCAATGTGTGGATCCTGTGTTCTGTCAATGTCTAGATACTGTGTTCTGTCAATGTGTTGATCCTGTGTTCTGTCAATGTGTTGATACTGTGTTCTGTCAATGTGTTGATACTGTGTTCTGTCAATGTGTTGATACTGTGTTCTGTCAATGTGTTGATACTGTGTTCTGTCAATGTGTTGAGACTGTGTTCTGTCAATGTGTTGATACTGTGTTCTGTCAATGTGTTGATCCTGTGTTCTGTCAATGTGTTGATACTGTGTTCTGTCAATGTGTTGATCCTGTGTTCTGTCAATGTCTAGATACTGTGTTCTGTCAATGTGTTGATACTGTGTTCTGTCAATGTGTTGATACTGTGTTCTGTCAATGTGTTGATCCTGTGTTCTGTCAATGTGTTGATACTGTGTTCTGTCAATGTGTTGATACTGTGTTCTGTCAATGTGTTGATACTGTGTTCTGTCAATGTCTAGATACTGTGTTCTGTCAATGTTTTGAGACTGTTCTGTCAATGGCTGGATCCTGTGTTCTGTCAATGTCTAGATACTGTGTTCTGTCAATGTGTTGATACTGTGTTCTGTCAATGTGTTGATACTGTGTTCTGTCAATGTCTAGATACTGTGTTCTGTCAATGTCTAGATACTGTGTTCTGTCAATGTGTTGAGACTGTGTTCTGTCAATGTGTTGAGACTCTTCTGTCAATGACTGGACTCTGTGTTCAGTCGGCGCGAGTTAAGTAGGTCAGGAACCTACGGTAGGTTTTGCAATCCAGTGAGCAATTTCTTGCTTCTGAAGGAATATCATGCTCATGACGTCAATTACTGTCAATTGCGGAATATGTTTATTAGTAGCAAATATTCCAGAGTTAAGCAACTAAGGAACCTATGAGAGGTGTAGCCAACCGGTAAGGAATTTACTTGCTCCTAGAACAATACTCATAAATCATGAAGGAAATTGGAGGGAAAGCGTTATTTACAGGCGCTGTAACTTCAATAACACCTTCCCCACGACGACCAGCGGCATAACGGAAGACAACAACAACCCATGGTGAAATATGGTTACCGAGACATGCGTGCACTCGTCACACAAACACACACACACACACACACACACACACACACACATACACACACACACACATACATACATATATATATATATATATATATATATATATATATATATATATATATATATATATATATATATATATATATACACACACACACATCTTCTTGCGAGCATTCTCATCTGCTCTCCAAACTGTACCAGCAACAGTTGTCGTGGCTGCCATTATTGGCCTTGCCCAAGTTCAAGTTATCTCAAGGTGAGTCTTCTAGTCTAAGCAGCAATCACAGGTGACACCTTCTAGCCATGCAACAATCACAGGTGATATTTTCTAAACCTTCAACCATCATTGGTAACCCCTTCTAGCCAGTAACGATCACAGGTGACACTTTCTACCCATTCGACGATACAAGCGACACCTGGATAGTCTGAGTTGTCTCCCTGAGGAATAATTTACCATGGAGACATAGCTTTGTGTGCTGTCATTTGTAAGGGACATCATTATGCATGTCTGATTCACCTCATTTGTCTTCACTAGCCAGACTGTTGGGCAGGCATCTGAAATCAAGACCACTCAGTGAGCATTATTGTAACGAATCATATAGTCTTCAGCTCCCCACATGGCAAGGCTGTGTGTATAGTGGGAGTTATGTGCCTCTGCCCGACAATTTTATGTCGATCCATTTATGTATGCTACGAATATATTGGTTAGAGAACTCCATATCGGAGACACTTTGATCAAAAACCATATATATATATATATATATATATATATATATATATATATATTGTAACAGGCGCTCTTGGGAGCACCATATATAGAAGGCGGAACCAACACTCACCTGGCGCTGAGATACATTGCCGAGGAAGGGATGTTCTCCTCAGCCTCTGGGGGCCGCCCGCAGGCCCGTGACGTCGTGGTGGTTGTTACAGATGGCGACGCGTCCAATCAAGCAAGTGGTAAGTAATCAATCATGTACATCTGATCTCTCACATGACTAACAATGCACTAAAAAGAATTTAATGTATCCTTACATCTCATCTATTGGAGAAATTTAATTAAACCGACGAATATGTAAACTATCCGTTGTTTGTGATTTCAAGTAGGATTTCTAGTGAAAGTCAAGCTATTATTGAGAATCTAACATACAATTAATACCATATAGGGTATCTAATGAATAAAGATGGAAATAACCTACACTTTAAATTCAATTTCCTGCAACCCCAACATTATCCTAGCAACAAATATTCTTCTAAGGTTTAAATGTGATCTCCTTTTGGCCCAAAATTGGCCTAGCAACTTGTAATCTATACATTAGATAGGCTCTCCTTCGGGCCCAGAAGGAACCTAACAACAGTTAATCTATACTTTAGATGTGATCTATTTCGCGCACGAAATGAGCCATCCAACTTATAATCTAATCTTTAGATCCTTCGGGCCCAGAAGGAACCTAACAACAGGTAATCTATACTTTAGATGTGATCTCCTTCGCGCACGAAATGAGCATAACAACAGGTAATATATACTTTAGATGTGATCACCAGTGGCCAAACCTGATCCTAGCAACAGGTAATTTATACTATAGATGTGATCTGCTACAGTCCCAACCTGATCCTGACAACAGTAATCTATACTTTAGAATTGATCTCCTGCGATCCCGACATGATCCCCGCAACAAGTAATCCATACTTTAGATGTGATCTTGTGTGGTGTTTCCAGTGAACCAAGCAATAGCCAGTCTATATACAGATGCCAGTGCTTTAAGAAACAAAAGGCAATAATCAATTGTTTGGAGACATTAAACAAAGACAGTGAAGGCATTTCTAGGGCAGGTTATGAGGAGAAATAAATGGGGAAACTTAATGACAAATAGCAAGATGGTTGGCAAACGAGCAAGAGGAAGGCAGATAGATACATATCTGGATAGCTTAACCACGTGGCATGGTCGTTACTAGAAGACAGCGCTGATCCACGACTCTGGTGATCGTGTCAGATGGTAAGCCATGACATCGATCAGTTTCGTCCTGACATATGATAATGCTGATATAATTGTGAGAATCTGGTTAAGAACTGGTATGATAGTAGTTGAGCTGGTCATGTATGTAACATGTATGTTTTTTGTAGGGCACTCTCTATGGGCGGAAGACAAACAATAGCATACACATGGACAATCTGCGGCGGCAACTTAAAGAGACTCGTAGTCGAGACATGTACACGTTGGACTTGGTCTGAACAATCTTGGAGGGAAAGCACTACTGGACATAACACGGGGAGGTGTGATTTATGACCTCGGTGAATGTAAACTACCTCACCACACCGGGGAGACAAGAGATAATCGATATGATTGCCTTGTGCATCCAAGTCGAAATTAATGGCTATCTTCTTGGAAGTTTCACACTCACACTCCTCCCTGAGCCACAGACAGAAGGACTAGACTGATCTAGCATATAGTGGGTGACGAGTAGCAATGACAAGAGAGATGGCTTGACATGTAACCAAACACCAAGCCATGCCCATTGTTCTATTACAGCTAAGGTGGCGACTGAGGCTCTGTGAATGTAAACCAAAGATCATACAATACCCATTGTTCTATTATAGCTAAGGCGGCGACTGATGCTCTGTGAATGTAAACTAAAGATCAGATAATGTCCATTGTTCTATTATAGCTAAGGCGGCGACTGATGCTCTGTGAATGTAAACCAAAGATCATACAATACCCATTGTTCTATTACAGCTAAGGACGGCTGCCGATGTCCTGAAGTCTCAAGGTGTCCAGGTGTTTGCCTTGGGTATCGGGGAGCAGGCTGACCTGGTCAAACTGGCAGAGCTGGCCAGCAAGAGCACCGATGTTCTCGGGGTCGTGGACTTTGATCTCCTGGATTATATCGAGCAAGCTTTGGCTGACAGCATCTGCTCCAGCGCCAGTAAGTGGCAGTCGTTGTTGTTCAAAACACACAGAAACCACAGACAAAATGTTGCACAATTTATTGCCTGGCATATTTTACTGCATCTCATCAGGTGCAAACTGCGGGGTTATATATCATACGATGTGAATAAATGAATAATATTTAAGATGAAACAATTCAAACACGTTGTCATGGGTATTGTTTGAATGTGAAAAATATGTTATCAACATGGTAATTTCAAATTTCAAACGAACCCTTTCTGTTTGCATAAAGACTGCTAAAACTGTCAACTGACGAGATGCAGAGAAATATAATATCTGGCAATAAATGGTGCAATATGTTGTTTGTGGCTCTATCTGTAGTAGTCATTGTAATAGTTTCTGCTGTATTAATTATCTTTATGGTATTAGAAACGGCTGGAGAAATAAGTGTAGTAGTAGTAGTAGTAGTAGTAGTAGTAGTAGTAGTAGTAGTAGTAGTAGCAGTAGTAGCAACAGTAACATTTGTAATAATAGTAGGTGTAGGCGTGGCAACTGTAACTTAAGTAGTAGTAGTAGTAGTTGTAGTAGTAGTAGTAGTAGTAGTAGTAGTAGTAGTAGTAGTAGTAGTAGTAGTAGTAGTAGTAGTAGTAGTAGTAGTAGTAGTTGTTGTTGTTGTAGTTGTTATTGTTGTTGTTGTAGTATTAGTAGTAGTAGTAGCAGCAGCAACAATACATTTGTAATAACAGTAGTTGTAGGCGTTGCAACTGTAACATATGTAGTAGTAGTAATAGTAGTAGTAGTAGTAGTAGTAGTAGTAGTAGTAGTAGTAGTAGTAGTAGTAGTAGTAGTAGTAGTAGTAGTAGTAGTAGTAGTAGTAGTACAAGTAGCATTCGTTATAGTATTAGTGGAAGTAATTATTGTTACATTAGTAGTAATAGTAGTTGTAGTAAAGTTAATTGAATATACTTTACAGGACGTCGCAGTCAACTCAGCACTATTTGGCTGATGTGATTTCTTTCTTGGCGAGGTTACGTTCAGTAGTTTGGCCTAGCTTTCTAAACGAACGGTACTCATACCATTTTATAACATCCAAGGCACGGCGGTCTCCTCTCAAATCGCCCGTTGCTGTGTTTCGAACGCGATATGGGTGGTAATAAAAAGCACCTAACCACAGAGCCGGATGTGGTTGTACTATGCAGTTATAATGTACAAGCTGTATTAGTTTATGTAACAGTGATACTTGCTGGTATGTTCTGTTTCAATCTGTTTTATATTAGGCAGTATACTGTCAATGGCTGGATACCGTGTTCTGTCAATGGCTGGTCAATGAGTTCTGTTGTCTAGATACTTTGTTCTGTCAAGTTGCTAGATACTGTGTTCTATCAATGGATAGATACTGTGTTATGTCAATGTCTATATACTGTGTTCTGTCAATGTCTGTATACTGTGTTTTGTCAATGGCTAGATACTGTGTTATGTCAATGGATAGATACTATGTTATGTCAATGTCTATATACTGTGTTCTGTCAATATCTGTATACTGTGTTCTGTCAATGGTTAGATACTGTGTTATGTCAATGGATAGATACTGTGTTATGTCAATGGCTAGATACTGTGTTATGTCAATGGATAGATACTGTGTTATGTCAATGGTTAGATAATGTGCTCTGTCAATGAATATATTGAGTTAGTGGAGGATTGCGCCCTGCTGTTGCTGGAAAACAAGGCATTGTAGCAGTGTAACCTGCATGTCGTAGGTGTCGGTTGAGGACGTTCGTGTCAGGAACTCGTGTACCCACATGTTAGCATGCGTTAGTTTACGGCCTCGGCCCAGTAGGAGATTACAAACAGGAGAGGAACCGCTGGAGCTTGAGAATAATACACCTGGTGTACAGGCGCGTATGGTACAATGGTTAGTCGCCTGTCCTTTAAATGGCATAGCAGTCTACCCCAACATTTTTTAAAAATTCTTGGCAAGTTTATTTTCAGTAGTTTGCTACTGTTTTCCGAAAGACAGGCACTCATAACATTGTATGGAATCAGTCCAAGGCGGTTTGCTGCTAAAACGACCGCAGCTGTTTTTCAAACGTATGCTGGATCGCAAATTGCGTTCGGAACCGCTTCTCCATGGAGCAGTGACAATTATATTTGAACAAATGACGATGTAGTTGTCCAGTTTTTGCCACCTCGAGGGCGCTAATGAGCACGATCGGAGGCGGGGTCGACGTCTGCTAATTTGAGGGCAAGATCGGCCAGCCATTCCTCCGCGCATCCAGGCCTACAGGATGTGATGGGCGTATCACATCTCCCACCCTTGGCAGGAAATTGTCGCGATGATACTTTTGTTCCATGTTGTTGTCGGGAAATGTGTGCAGGGTGGGGAGTATACACACATACAAGGTCACATGACCACTCACACACACACACACACACACACAAACTCACTCACTCACACTTATACACACACAGATACACTCACACATAAACACGCACACACTCACTCACACACACTCACTCACACTCACGCTCTCTCACAAACACACTCACTCACACTCACTCACACACAGACATACACACACTCACACTCACTCACACACAAACTCACTCACTCACACAAACTCACTCTCTCACCCTCACTCACACTTACACATAAACTCACTCACTCACGCTCATTCACATACAGACATACGCACACGTAATCTCACACAAACACAGCCACACAATCACTCACTCTAATACTCACAGACACATATACTCACTCATTCACATACAAACACACATACACGAACAAACACACACACACCCACAAACACTCACACTCATAGAAGCACAGATACGCACACACATACACACACTAACTCGCTCACACGCATTCTCACAGATACAAACACTCGCTCACACACAGTCAGAGACACACACACACTCACACACACACACTCACTCACACTCATACACGCACAGATACACACACACACATACACACACTAACTTGCTCACACGCATTCACACACAGACACACACACACTCACACTCACGAACATCGATGCACTGTTTGCAAGAGCTTCAATAACAGTATAAGTCATTGAGCAAACTCTGTGGAAATATACGTTATACAGACATGTGTACAAGTTATATATCTAAGTGAAATGTAATATGTGCATGTGCTACATCTAAGTGAAACATACATCTCTACCTGTATTACATCTAAGTGAAACATACATGTGTACATATACTACATCTAAATATAACATGTTGATGGGGACAATGTATGTATGTGTGTATATGTATGTATGTTAATGTATGTACTGTAGTATACAGTATCATGCGTGTTTGTGTGTGTTTGTATGGTAATGCATGCACTCAAACATACAGAAGTGAATATACGTTTGCGTTTTTTGCATATTTATTGTTTCTTGTTTTTCTCAAGATTATTAAATTTATGTCCTTGTAGGCGGTTAGAGTACAAGACGTTGCCATGACGACAGATGACACAGCGAGCCCTGATTTCCCGCGAGCTCTAGACTAGAATAATGCCACTACACAACACTGCTGACATTGTCAACACACCGGAGAACATAGTCTTTGTAGTAGTGTCTTCGTGCGTGCGTTATTGTTGGAAGAACCTTTCTTCTTCACCTTTCTATTCTTTGTTCGGAAAATTAGCAAACCATTTAAAACGATCAATACGAATCATTATCTGTATCTGAGCTCATTTGTTGATTGTATTTCAATTGGTGTAACCAGAATTATTAGAATCTGCAACAAACGTTTAACAAACACAATGATGGACACAAATAATCTTTGTAAGTGAAGACTCTATTTTGTTGAAGGAAAATGAGGAAATCCAATACATTATGAAACATCAATGTGTGTGTTGTTGTTTTCTTTTTATTTTTGTTTTTGTGTTGGTGATTATAATATTTTTATCTAACCAGAATTATAAACACGGCGCCACAATTCATTAAAACCTGTCTCCGTGCAATGCCCAGGTTCAGTATGATAAACCTCTAAATAGTGATGTGAAAAACAAAGAGGACTTTAAGAACATCTCAGTAAGCTGTAGATTCTGGGTGTTGTGAAAACAAATACAACTTTAAGAAACTTGACCCGCTAACTCGGTATCAGCGAATAGGAAGTTTGAGAGCGTGCGTTCATATCCATTCAGCCATGCTGACTGCCCCTGGCAAAAGTTATACGTGAGCGAGTGTGATCATTTGGAGGCAGCGGGTTCGAGTCCCTGTGTGTTCACTATAGGTTTTAGTGCTAACATGTTCTAGATCATCCTCTAATGTCTTTATGTTCTAGAGATCATATAATATCTACATTGTTAGCACCAATTTTATAAGCGCCCATCAATGTTCTTTTAGAAAACAATGCAGGATGTATTGTCGAATGTCTCGAACTGACGGAGATTGGGGAAGGAAGGGGGAGGGGGGGGGGGATATCGTGGATGTTCTGCCCGGGGCAGGCTGGTGTGTGTGAGGCTATGAACAGACTTGTTGACTGGCTGAGGCGCACCTCTGAGCCGAGAGCTACTTGCTCATACACGTGAAGTGGGGAAGGCTCTCTGGGATCGGTTAGATATTGCAGCTGAACACATGGAGCACCCACATCTGGACAGTGTGGCTTCGCGAGGGAGGAGGGAGAACAGGGTCTGTGCTTTGCTAACAGAGCATAGGGAAACCCGGGCGGACATCCTGGGTGGCTTCTGAAGATGTAGAACATAACTGGTGTGGGAATTCCCGAGAGCAATGATATGGATTATCAATTCGTCATTCAGTATTTAAGGGCGACCACATGATCTCTATATTTTAGCCCAGGCTTTGTGCTATGGAGAGGCAATAACTCCATCCCTTACAAACTATCGTCTGTCAAGACGGCAAGGTGCCAATGATTCCCGGGCAGCGCGTTATTTGTGCTGCTCTGTTTATGTAGGTCCCAAACACAGAGCGGTCTTCTTCAGAAGCCGGGATTGTGTTGAGTTCAGACAAGAATGGATATCACAGTACTCAGGATATTCCCATAAGCGCTCCGTACTCACATGCAACAGTTACGTAATGGCATCAGTAGCTGTCTGATTATGTATCCGTCTGGACTTTCCTCTGAGTTTTGAGTATCGACCTGATCCTGTGCTCACTCCCTGCAGCACCATTCTTTACAATCCTTTATGATCCAACTGTCTTCTGCACTATACGCACGATTCCAAAGGGGCCCTACCACAACTGCCTTACGCACCAATACCCCACTACGTGTTACAGACCCAGTCAACCCGTCAGCTTGCTGGTTTCCCACATTCTAGAATGTTCTGGGTAACAAATCCTTCAGATGCTCTCTATTATTGTTTATTGTTGAAAAGAAGCCGGTCACTCTGCCCGAAGCATGTCTGTCTTGACCTTTCTCATCATATTGAGTGTGCCCGCTACAACCACGACATGCTGGGTGTTGTTTGTCCTATAGCCAACATAACGCCGCCGTGGCCGCCTTCACGTTCATTCGCAGACTAGATGTTGGGTATCATATACCAAGCTCTCCTGCACAAAACACCGCTCACCAACCTTCGAAAAGACGCCGAAGGTACTTCTTTTACTTCTTAGCATAGAGTCGTCCGTGCAAGATGATTACATCACCTGGTCGTGAATTGCCGTTGATAAATCAGTGAAGCTTGCTGGCTAATGCCTGTATTTGCGATCTAATGTTATTATGACCCTGCACAGGTCTGAATTTTCCACTGACTCCTTTTCTCTCCAAATGTTCTAAATCACGAGACTTCTCTGATTGTGTCATCTGCCTGAGCCATCCACAATTTACACCTGATCAGCCTGTGGCGCTTAACTGTGTCCATGGCATCTTGCAGGGGTTTTCCGTGTCTGCAGCCACTCAGAGATTTGCTGACAATCTATAGGTCATGCCGAGGGCCAGACAGAATCGACGTAACATCAATCTGTCCTTTCACTCACCCATCAAACATTAATATTGCTGCTAAGAATATCCCCCTGAGGCACCTATCGATTCTCCAGGTAGACCCGATAAATCCATAAGTCTTCCCAGAAGCCCCCTGGTGGCGTAAGGCGTGATCGTGACCTCAGGGTTGTTCTGGTCTATAGCAGTCAACGCCAACCTCCCGAGTCTTTTCCTAGCACGGTAGCTTGTCTTCGACCTCGTTGTAAGACCGACCCACATGTCCGTCAAACCTCGAGTCTGACATTCTCTAAGACCACGGTTGGTACTTCAATTTTAATTCACCGCAAACAAATTGAATTCCAGGACACACGTCATATCCTGGGGTCCCCTTATTCGAGCTGTATCTCGGTGTGCATGACCTTGACCGGAATAACGTTGTCGGTGTGCAGCAAATGGTTTAGTTATGTGTGTGAGTTGACCTGAATATTTCAGTGGTTGTATACTCTTGTGCACACTTAGGGGCTGTTATTGTGTGCTAATTTGTGACCCTGAAAAGGGCCCGTTCCGTTATGGCATTCTTCTAGTGGCCCTGAAAAGGGCCCATTGCTGGATGATACTGCTGTATGCATGAGTTAGGGTTAGGGTTAGGGTTAGGGTTACAAAAAATGCAACACTACTCTGCTTGTCGTGGACAGCTGCTGTCAGTTCAATAAAATTCATGACTGCAGAAAACCAACGTAAAGATGTACTACACACACGGTGTTACCGTTCGTCGCTCCTTTTTCGCGCCATGACACGCACTGAAAAAAACTGTAATTGAACGGAGATCCCCCGCCAGTGCTTTATATAGCTGCTAACTACGCTATATATAGCTGCTTAAGCTAAATATAGCCTCGTGGCGTCTGTTGCGGTGAATTAAAATTGAAGTACCCCACGGTTTACATACGTGAGGGTTTTCTGCATGAGTCGCAACGTTATCTATACTGTCATCTGCATATGACAGATTTAGGCAGCGCCTCGCGGATGTCAGCAATGGCATCCATAAACAGGTGTCCATACATTTCAACAGTTCCGACTACTTCGGCGAGGCCGACCTACTGGTCACGGCTGTCAGATCTAGCGCATCTCACGATCGTTGATCGTAAGACATGGGGGGGGGGGGGGGCTAATTGTTATGTTTGCATCACTCTCCTCTGTTGTCAGGGCCATGCCTCGTGTCAATTCATGCTGTTGTCAGGACCATGCCTCGTGTCACTTCATGCTGTTGTAAGGGCCATGCCTCGTGTCACTTCATGCTGTTGTCAGGGCCATGCCTCGTGTCACTTCATGCTGTTGTCAGGGCCATGCCTCGTGTCACTTCATGCTGTTGTCAGGGCCATGCCTCGTGTCACTTCATGCTGTTGTCAGGGCCATGTCTCGTGTCACTTCATGCTGTTGTCACGGCCATGCCTCGTGTCACTTCATGCTGTTGTCACACAATTGTCTATGTTATGATGCCACTTGCTGCCCGTGTCATCTATTCTGATGCGTCCCCATGAATTAGCTGGCAGACATGATTTCCTCCCATTTGTGCACTTATTCATTTCCGATGTCGCCCAAGCCCTTGGCTTAAAAAATAAAGCCCCCCGCCCTCTCTCCCTCTCTTTCTCTCTCTCTCTCTCTCTCTCTTCTCTCTCTCTTCTCTCTCTCTCTCTCTCTCTCTCTCTCTCTCTCTCTCTCTCTCTCTCTCTCTCTCTCTCTCTCTTCCCTACATTTGTCGTTTTGTTTCAACTGTCCATATTTTGTGTGTACACCCTTGATTTCAGTTGCCCCACCGCGGTATAGTCTATACATATTCCCCATGTTACTGTTTGCTCATCTACTCCCCGCACGCTCCCCCGCCTCCCTCAACACCCTGTGTTCTCCTGTCATGTTTTTATGTCAGTTGGTGGGCTTGCGGAGTTATTGACCTCTGGCCGCTTGACCCCCGCATTCCCTTTATAGCCACATTACCGATCTATCATCATTGTTATAATCACACACACACACACACAGATCCTTCCACACACTTGTCAAGTCCACAACAAAGAAACAGAAAACAATATGTAACTATATATGTATATATCTATTTATTTTGTTTTTCCTTGGAGAGTTGTTCATATAGTTGAATCGGAGTGTGTCGACGAGGGCATTGGCTGCAATGTCCCCGTTGTTGCTTGTGATCATGTTTAAGTAATTCTAACCGATTCTACTGCCCGTGTTTCGGTGATTCATCCATTGTTTAAGATTCTGAAATGAAATATTAGGAACATGTTCATGATAAAGAAAGAAACATGAAAAACGTGATAACTAACAAAAGGACAAGTAGGACAGTCTGTGGCATCGCATGAGGCATCCAGAAACACAATAAGCTGCTCCCTCATCTGGGAAACGTGTGTTTGTCTGTCTGTCTCTTGGTCGGTCGAGGGTCAGGCAGTCGGTAGATCGGTAGACAGTATGTAAACGTTCGGTGGGTGGGTCGTTCGGTCGGTCAGTCTGTCTCATCGTCTGTCTGCCTATCGGTCCCTTCCTGTTTCGGTTGTCTACATGACACTTCGTTGAGTGCTTGTGTCCAGCCGGAACACTGAGCGAGCCAAGTGCGTCATGTCTCCTGGATCATTGCTGGTCTCATGGTGTCTGCTGGACCATTGCTGGTCTCATGGTGTCTGCTGGACCATTGCTGGTCTCATGGTGTCTGCTGGACCATTGCTGGTCTCATGGTGTCTGCTGGACCATTGCTGGTCTCATGGTGTCTCCTGGACCATTGCTGGTCTCATGGTGTCCCCTGGACCATTGCTGCTCTCATGGTGTCTGCTGGATCATTGCTAGTCTCATGGTGTCCCCTGGACCATTGCTGGTCTCATGGTGTCTGCTCGATCATTGCTGGTCTCATGGTGTCTCCTGGACCATTGCTGGTCTCATGGTGTCTCCTGGATCATTTCTGCTCGCGTGGTGTTTGCTTGATCATTGCTGGTCTCATGGTGTCTGCTTGATCATTGCAGCTCGCGTGGTGTCTCCTGGATAATGGCTTCTCTCGTGGTGTCTCCTGGATAATGGCTTCTCTCGTGGTGTCTCCTGGATAATGGCTTCTCTCGTGGTGTCTCCTGGATAATGGCTTCTCTCGTGGTGTCTCCCGGGTCAACACGGCCACGTGACATGGATAGTCTTAGAATGGTATGACAATATTCTATGAAGAGAAGTCGGCAATGACAGGAATAGTTCTATTCATCTCATCACGTCCTAGACTAGAATATGTGAAGGAAAGGAACTAGTCTACTCAACTCATGACGTCGTTGTCTAGAATATGTGAAGGAAAGGTAAATTTGCAGCTTTACAAAAACACAATCTCAAGTGGCAGAGTCAACGTTGCGGTTGAAACGGACAGAAACAACTGATACTGCTACATGACACATACACAACAATTACTCAAGCCAGGCCTATCTGTCATCAGAAAAGACCAAAAGATGAACGACTGGTTGGGCGGACAAATGACATTCTGGAGAACACCAGGGCCCACTTACCGTTGCAGGCGACAGCTGTCACTGGGTTGGCAAACGAGACGAGAACACCATAGTTGGAGACTGGGAAGCAATACTCAGGTTTTGAAGCCACGCTTGTCAGCTCTGCCTTGTTAGCATCTGGTCCTACTCCAAGAGTGATGAGTTGGATGCCTTCACTTTTCAAGGCCTCAGCTGCCTCTTGGGCTGGTTGGAAAGATTGACTGATATTATGGTGGAAATATGCGGAAATATTGACACAAATGTATATATGAAATAAATGGAAATTTTAACTAATAAGAGGTGTTTCCAAGGCACCAGGTTTCCATTCTGGCCAAGACCTATTGACGCGTCCTCGCCAACGTCCTGTGCAACAGGTCCCTTTGGGGTCCTGGCTGAAGTCAGTAGGATCGTTGATTCCTCCGAAGTCGTAGAGTATCTGCCTATACGGCGAGGAACCACCAGTCTGCACACCATTGAGCCAGACATGGGACAACGGATACTCGCACAAACCTCAGGTCCTGGTGTTGAACGACAGGATGTCTTCATCCGACATACAGGACTTGACGCTGGAGATCACAGCCAGCGAACACAGGCAAGCAAGCAAGCACTGGACAAGTTAATCATTGTTATTTAGGAAATACTGGACATGTTAACAACTATTATTTTGGAAGTAAATGAACATTTTAATTAATATTATGGAGGAAACATTTGGAAATGTTGGCTATTATTATTGAGGGCATTTGTAAAATGACTGATATTATTTATGGCATATGTTGATGTCACCGCCTCACTTTCATATAGTAGAGGGCTGCAACTCCAGCCCAAGGGATACCATTGAGTCGCGCAGGACCCAAGTAATCTAGAACCTTCTCGAAAGAGCTGGTCACCAAGTCCATGATTCCGTGGACACTGATGTGGCCCGCCTAATGCGGGGTCCACGAGGAACTCGGACAGAGTTACCGCCCGTGTCGAGTTAGGACACGCGGAGACCGGCAGAGGAAAGACGGACTTGAGAGAGACAACAAGGCCTGCCTGAGAGGGACTCATAGATATTCATAGATATACTTAGGCTAGATAGTGTGCTAGATTGTTGTATGACAACTATATGTTTGATGTTTAACTATCTGTGATATGTAATATAAGAGAGCGCGGGTCTGTTTACCCACTGCGCCAACTGTACACTTCATACAATAAATGTTCTATATCCTAGCGAACAGTGTATTGTTGCCTGTATGAACCCGAACCGTTATTTAGATCAGAGTAAGATGATGACAGGCTTTTTGGGGGCTAGTTTTCCGGTTTTGGCATAGGCTTTTGGGGGGCTAGTTTTCCGGTTTTGGCATAGAATGTTTTCTTAATAACCTGTTAGATGCCATGTAAAATTAATTATGTAATCATATCACATTGATTTTTGGTAACACATTGATTTGTTTAAATCAAAGAAATTGTTAACGTTACAAGTTTACATAAAACTAGTAGCTATCTAGCGATAAAATAGAGGTAATCTGAGTCCCTCGGCAACGTCTCACCATTACCTCCGCAGTGCCTCATTATTTTGATTCTGTAAACAAATTTTTTTGACATGTTACTATTTTGACATTTTTTTTGTGACAGCGACTAATGTTTTCTCGCTCCACGAGCAGATTGTTCCGCAACAAGTGCCGCGTCCAACCTATGAAACCTTTCCAACAGTGACGAGAGTACAAGACAACATCGAGGAGTTCTTGAATTAAAAGCTAAGTTTCACCTCATACCCATTGTAATTCTAAGCTGTACTTCTCATGTTTCATCAATGTATTATTTTATATCATATTGATTTCTTTGCATATTCATTACCTTGTCACCAACATAACCTTGCATTTTGATTTACACATTAATAATTAGGGGAGTTAACCAAATTTTCGACCACACAACATATTTTTCTAAGGGATTTAACTCTATAAATTGTACAAACAATTAAAACACAAAATGTCTAGTTTAGATAAATGCATTGAGCAAGGAATAAAGTTAGGTTATAAAGAAGAGAAACTGTCAGAATGGGCACAGAAAACGTACGCAGAAAACATTGCCCGTGAAGAAAGAGCGATAGAACGAGAGGAAAGGAAACTACAAATGGAGGCCGAAGAGAAGAAATTGCAAATGCAAATGCAAGCAGATGAAAAGAAATTGCAAATGGAGGCCGAAGAGAAGAAATTGCAAATGCAAATGCAAGCAGATGAAAAGAAAATGCAATTGCAAATTGAAGAGAAGAAAATACAATTGCAGGCTCAGGAAAAACAGATGGAGCTTGAGGCCGCCGCCAAACAGGCCCAGTTGAATGCCGAGACACAGATTAAACTAAAACAGATGGAAATGGAGTCCAACACCGAAATATCAATAAATAAATTAAGAAGCAAAGAAGAAGAACAAAAATATAACAAGTACAAAGGACTCGTTAAGGCGTTCTGTTCTGGAGATTCCATCTCCGCCTACTTAGAAAATTTTGAGTGTCTCATGTCTCATCATAAAATCATTAAATCAGATTGGGCATTTATTCTAATGAGAAACTTAGCTCTTGAACCACTGAAAGTAATAGAGACAATACCACAGGAAATGCGAAAAGACTATGAGTACCTAAAACAACGCATTCTCCAACATTTTTCTTTAGACACTGCAGGTTACCAACAACAATTTGCCAAATTATCTCCACAACCAAACCAAACCTTTATAGATTATGTCAGTACAGTCCAAGACATATGCACAAAATGGATTAACTCGGCTAAAACCAACAATAGCCATGATAAACTTAAGGAGCTTATTATTATAGATAAAATAGTTAGCACCATCCCCACACTTTTTGCCAAGTTCTTAAAACAAATGGACTGTAAGACTATTCAGGAAATAGAGGCAAAGGGGAATGCATTTTTCACAGCAAATAGGGATATTTTTCAGCTAAACATAAGTCACAATGATACAGCAGCTGCAGTAGTGAACACCAAATACTCCAAACAAACAGAGAGTAGATTTAAACCACGATCCAATGTCGGTAAAGTAGTAAAATGCCAATATTGTAATTATCATCACGACAGTTACGGGATGTGCAACAAAGCACCCACCTACCCTCAACACCTCAAAAAGATGGTGGAGAAGCAAACAGCTAAACGCATGGCTTACCACAGAGCAATTAAATGTTATTTCTGCAATAGCTGGGGTCACTATAATAGGAATTGTGAGGGCCGAAAGTTATTGAAACAGGCCAATGCTGCATTAGTAGAAACGTCGTCTGACGAAGAGCTTGAGTCACTGAATGAATGTGACAATCAACACGACAATGAAAGCGAGCTTGGGAATGCTGTACACATCATAAACACCATAACAGACAGTAAGTGCAACACCTGTACGAAGTTCCAACTTGACACAACACTACATTGTGGACACACGATCCCTATTTCAAATGAAACAGCTAACGCTGCTTTGTCATCTACAGGCAAGCTAGTTTTTTTTACAGGGTTTGTTAACAACAAAAAGTGCACATTAATTCGTGATTCCGGCGCAACGCTCTGTGGGGTTAAGAAAACATTAATAGACACTAAAGACTACACAGACAAACATGTGACATGTCGCACATTCTCAGGTACGATAGAGAAATACCCCCTTGCTTTGGTCGAAATTCAAACACCGTTCATATCTGGACAAATATTGTGTGCTGTCCTTGAAAATCCAGTCGCGGATATTATACTTGGTAATTTACCCAACATACATCCATGCTCTGAAAGAGAAATCAAAAAGTGGGAGCAAAAACACGGTATCCACCACACGAATAGCGACGCAAAAGAGAAACACCATTCTTGCTTGTCTCAAGCTGCCAAAATACCAAGTGAGACAACCACTGAGGTAATTCAGAAAGAATTCACCAAGGTGTACAATGCAGGGGCGGTCGAATCTAGGAACGATACGACCGAATTAAAACCTCGAATTGAGGATGCTACCAAACTACCGAGTACCGAACCTTTAAATGTGCAACAAAACACACAACACACAAACGCAATAACACGACAGACGACCCACAAAACCAACACCGACCAACTGCAGGAATCATTAGAAATAGCAGCGCCAAACTCAACTAACATCACTTTTGGTAACGAACAGAAAGCAGATACAACACTTGCACCATACTTTAAATTAGTAGGACTTAAACCAAAAATCACTAAGTACGCATCGTGGACATTTAGCCTACAGAACAACATCTTAACTGGGTTTTACACAACAAACCAGACCACGACACAGCAAGTAGTGTTAACACAAGCACATCGAGACAAAGTGCTAATATTAGCCCATGACTCCCCTTTTGGAGGTCATATGGGGTATGAAAAGACCAGGGCTAGAGTCCTCACCCAATTTTATTGGCCAAAGTTTTGCCAAGATATAAAAACCTTCTGTAGATCTTGTGATATATGTCAGAGACTGGTTAAAAAGGGAAAAAACCCTACAGCAGACGTCCAATCATCGACAACTGCCTCGAGGCCTTTCCAAATCGTGGCAGTTGACCTAGTAGGTCCGTTGAATCACATATCGAATAAGGGGAATAGGTACATTTTTACTCTTGTGATTTATGTACAAGATGGCCCGAAATGCTGCCATTAAGATCTATCTCCTCTAAGGATGTGACGGACATATTACTAAATATTTTCTCCCGTTTTGGCTTTCCGGAGAAAATCATTTCTGATAGAGGTACCCAGTTCATATCTAATGCCACTCAATCAGTAACTAAGTTACTAGGCATCAAGCAGTGTTTCACCAGTCCCTATCGACCGGCCGCAAATGGTATCTGCGAAAAGCTTAATGGGGACCTGAAACATATGCTATCTAAAGTGACAGCTGAAAATCCAGCCGATTAGGACATACTTCTCCCAACGGTGCTGTTCGCATACAGAGAAGTCCCTCAATCAAGTACAGGGTTCTCTCCCTTCGAATTGATGTATGGAGCGAACCCAAGAGGACCTCTCACCATTTATAAAGAGATCATATCACAACCTGTAGATAGCCAACTTCCCATTTCCACCTATGATTTGGTCACTGATACCAGAGACAAAATCATACGTTCTTGTATATTGGCCAGAACATCACTACAGGAGAAAGGTTTTAAATACAGGCAGTACGTCAATAGAGGTGCAAAAACAATTGTCCTACATCCAGGTCAGGATATTTTACTCCTACTACCTGACAAAAGAGATTTACTGTCAACCTCTTGGCAGGGACCTTTTAAGATCATTAGAAGAATTTCAGAAGTAGATTACGAAATCTCTTTAAATGGAAAGTTAAAAATATTCCATGTAAATATGTTGAAACCATACTATGCTAGTCAGGACAATGAGACAAATGAACAGACGCAACAAACTGTTGACGGAGACGAAACGACAATTTCCCAACGGAATGACACCTCGACAAACGAAGCATCGTTAACGACACACGCTTATGACGACGAAAACGACGAAGACATCCGGACATTACCGACAATCTGTGATATCGACAATGACGACAAAATTGACGACATATTGACGATTGATCTCCACGACGACGACATTGACATTGAAGACAATTTACAAACTGTAGCATCTGTGATAAATCAGACAGACATGGACAATACTGAAATCCCTGTGCCAATCATGACTGACGACGGAACTATAAATGGCATACATATCTCTGACACTTTGACACAACAACAGCGACAGGACATTTTGACGCTCCTAGACGACTATAAGACGATCTTTTCCAACAAACCTGGACGCACTGATAGAATAACACATTCAATTGTGCTAACAGATCTGAGACCGGTCAAATGTAGACCATATTCTATTCCTCTCCATTACAGATCTAATTTAGATAAAGAAATTTTAGATTTAGAGAAGAATGGCATTATTCAAAAATCTATGTCTCAATATTCTTCACCGATTGTCTTGGTGAAAAAGAAAGACCAGACAATCCGCTTGTGCATCGACTATAGAATATTAAATACCAGAACAACAACGGATGCAGAGCCTATGAACAGTTGTGAAGATCTTATTTTAGATATGGCTCAATCATCCTTATTTTCGAAGACAGATTTAGCGAAAGGATATTGGCAAGTTCCACTACACCCTTCGTGTAGACATATAATAGCATTCGCAACACCTCTCGGTTTATACGAATGGCTATATCTTCCTTTTGGCCTGAAGAACGCACCGGCCACATTTGTAAGACTAACAAGATTGTTATTACACAGAATTAATGATGTAGTTTCTTATATTGATGATATATGCGTCCATTCTTCTGATATGACTTCTCACTTACTCACCCTAAAACAAGTCTTCAACCAAATCTCTCTTTTCGGACTTACTATCAAACCTTCCAAGGTTGAAATAGGCTATACACAAATAGACTTCCTTGGTCATAGAATTTCTGAAGGAAAATTGTTGACTGATGATAAAATTGTTTCCAAGATCCTTAACCTAGAAGTACCTACCACCAAGAAGCAGATTAGAAGTTTACTAGGTCTGATTAACTATTATTCTAAATTCATTCCACATTGGGCAGAACTCACCTCAGTCTTTTCTGATATGTTAACTAAAGATCATCCATCAAAAATTTGTAAAAGTACCAGCTTAGATGATGCAATGTGTAGGTTGAAACATATTTTTTCTAATCCACCAGTCTTACGATTACCCAACATAAATTTACCCTTTATTTTGACCACAGATGCGAGCGCTATCGCAATAGGAGGATGTTTAATGCAGGAAGTGGATGGCGTACGACACCCGATTCTCTACGTGAGCCGCAAACTAAAGAAGGCGGAGACTCGTTATGCAACAGTAGAATTGGAGTGTTTGAGCCTATTGTTCTGTATATTGAGATTATCTAAGTTCCTCTTGGGAAGCCACTTTGTGGTCCTCACAGACAGTTCGCCATTATTAGTCCTTAACCATGGGTCGCCCCAAAAACAACAGGTTACAAAGATGGTGTCTTCTACTTCAGGACTTCGACTTCGAAATTCGCCATATCAAGGGCACCGATAACATAGTGGCTGACCTTTTATCACGGCAGACAAATGCGCCAGTAGAATGACTCTTATCACATTGGCCAGTAGCCACACTATAAACTGTGATACTTTTAGTCGTTACATATAACAGTGTGACTCTACACCTGCTAGAGTACTCTCAGTGATTAGGTTAATTACGACACCCATAAACATACGTGAAGAGCTATATTGTAAGAACTATACCATCAAATGCCTAAGCTCTAGAACGATTCCAGCAAGAAACAGTAACTGTGTTTATTTCAACCAATAATATCAACCAGTGAACTATCTCTGAACACTGTGATATTTCATACGGGACAGTGAGAGCAATCCATACTTGCTGTTGCTACAAAACTTTGCAAACAGCCGAAACAGAACAACATCGACGACAACACTCAAGAGACAGCCATACTAACTTTAACATTCATGGCATAACACACGAACGAAGGGACGTCAACGCGCACATCATCGTTGGAGTTATTTAATTAATTAGTTTACTATTAAATATGTATTATATTTCCATTAATGATGTATATAAATTGTGTTAACCTGTAATGTGTACATATTCTACTTTAATATTACAGACGGTGCCATTCATAGGCTAAAGAACCGGCCTATACAAGTGTCTCTAGTTAAATTATAACGCATTTTTCATTCATCGTACAAAAAGTACGTATTTTCTTAAAGGGCAAATATCGCCTAGCCCATTTTTTCTAAGGGCATTCACGCTTACCTCAACTTTAAGTATATATTTTAACCAATTACTATTTGAATGACAGATGAGTGAATGACTGCGTGAAAGGATTAAATGAGAGAACGATACACTTGGCGGACAAATTGTACGCAAAACGTATTCATTGTAATTTGTCTGCGTCTTCCATGTAAAAGTGCATGACTTGTCTAATTTGTCAATACATGTGTAGAACTTAGTTTAGTAGCGAGTTTAGTATAGCAGTTAGTTTAATATACTTAGTTTAGCAGTTAGGATACATCTAAGCACCACTACTTGGAATGCCTGATCATGTATTGCACACAGTGCAGTATTTCATGATTGAGGTTATCCCAACTCGTGACGCTTGGAAATACACCACACATTCAGCACGCACGTTACACAAACCTCAAAACTCAACACTATCAATTTAAAATACAGTCACTTTATTAGAAACACCAACTTATTAGTTAACACACTAACAAGCCAACAGGGACACATGTAGTCTGAGGGGGATAAAAGAACAAGGTAACTACATATTTAGCATTATATAACATACGGGAGTAAAAGTGTATAGAAATACACACACAGATCAAGATTTGAAGGTTGTCACCGCCTCACTTTCACATATAGTAGGGGGTTGCAACTCCAGCCCAAGGGACACCATTGAGTCGCGCAGGACCCGAGTAATCTAGAACCTTCTCGAAAGAGTTGGTCACCTAGTCCATGATTCCGTGGACACTGATGTGGCCCGCCTAATGCGGGGTCCACGAGGAACTCGGACAGAGTTACCGCCCGTGTCGAGTTAGGACACGCGGAGACGGGCAGAGGACAAACGGCCTGGAGAGAGACAACAAGGCCTGCCTGAGAGGGACTCATAGATATTCATAGATATACTTAGGCTAGATAGTGTGCTAGATTGTTGTATGACAACTATATGTTTGATGTTTAACTATCTGTGATATGTAATATAAGAGAGCGCGGGTCTGTTTACCCACTGCGCCAACTGTACACTTTATACAATAAATGTTCTATATCCTAGCGAACAGTGTATTGTTGCCTGTATGAACCCGAACCATTATTTAGATCAGAGTAAGATGATGACAGGCTTTTGGGGGCTCGTCCGGGAGCCCCCAAAAAGCCTGTCATCATCTTACTCTGATCTAAATAATGGTTCGGGTTCATACAGGCAACAATACACTGTTCGCTAGGATATAGAACATTTATTGTATAAAGTGTACAGTTGGCGCAGTGGCCACTTTGTGGTCCTCACCGACAGTTCGCCATTATTAGTCCTTAACCATGGGTCGCCCAAAAACAACAGGTTACAAAGATGGTGTCTTCTACTTCAGGACTTTGACTTCGAAATTCGCCATATCAAGGGCACCGATAACATAGTGGCTGACCTTTTATCACGGCAGACAAATGCGCCAGTAGAATGACTCTTATCACATTGGCCAGTAGCCACACTATAAACTGTGATACTTTTAGTCCGTTACATATAACAGTGTGACTCTACACCTGCTAGAGTACTCTCAGTGATTAGGTTAATTACGACACCCATAAACATTCGTGAAGAGCTATATTGTAAGAACTATACCATCAAATGCCTAAGCTCTAGAACGATTCCAGCAAGAAACAGTAACTGTGTTTGTTTTAACCAATGATATCAACCATTGAACTGACTCTGAACACTGTAATATTTCATACGGGACGGTGAGAGCAATCCATACTTGCTGTTGCTACGAACCTTTGCAAACAGCCGAAACAGAACAACATCGACGACAACACTCAAGAGACAGCCATACTAACTTTAACATTCATGGCATAACACACGAACGAAGGGACGTCAACGCGCACATCATCGTTGGAGTTATGTAATTAATTAGTTTACTATTAAATATGTATTATATTTCCATTAATGATGTATATAAATTGTGTTATCCTGTAACTTGTACATATTCTACTTTAATATTACAGACGGTACCATTCATAGGCTAAATAACCGTCCTATACAAGTGTCTCTAGTTAAATTATAACGCATTTTTCATTCCTCGTACAAAAAGTACGTATTTTCTTAAAGGGCAAATATCGCCTAGCCCATTTTTTCTAAGGGCTATAACGCTTACCTCAACTTTAAGTATATATTTTAGCCAATTACTATTTGGAATGACAGATGAGTGAATGACTGCGTGAAAGGATTAAATGAGAGAACGATACACTTGGCGGACAAATTGTACGCAAAACGTATTCATTGTAATTTGTCTGCGTCTTCCATGTAAAAGTGCATGACTTGTCTAATTTGTCAATACATGTGTAGAACTTAGTTTAGTAGTGAGTTTAATGTAGCAGTTAATTTAATATACTTAGCTTAGCAGTTAGGATACATCTAAGCACCACTACTTGGAATGCCTAATCATGTAGTGCACACAGTGCAGTATTTCATGATTGAGGTTATCCCAACTCGTGACGCTTGGAAATACACCACACATTCAACACGCACGTTACACAAACCTCAAAACTCAACACTATCAATTTAAAATACAGTCACTTTATTAGAAACATCAACTTATTAGTTAACACACTAACAAGCCAACAGGGACACATGTAGTCTGAGGGGGATAAAAGAACAAGGTAACTACATATTTAGCATTATATAACATACGGGAGTAAAAGTGTATAGAAATACATACACAGATCAAGATTTGAAGGTGTACTTATTTAGCCAAGACTTCGTTCTTGTTAACCCTCTTTTATATAGGGGTTATTTGTCTGGGTACCATTTCGGGTACTATGAGAAGGGCGAGTTGTAAATACAACTACTAAAACGCCACGTAACTTCGGTCTGATAAGCATATTTAAGCACACGAGAGACAGAGGGATCTCTGCACCAAATCAGAGAAGTGTTGTATGGTAGAATACATGAGTTTTTAGTGCTAGTAGGTATGTTACCAGGTTACTATCCACCAAACTACAAACACCAACTTTATGTGATTCGGTGACAGAATTAGAACGGATCTAATTACCCAACAACCAATCATATCAGGGGGGAGGGGGGATCCTGTCACCGCCTCACTTTCACATATAGTAGGGGGCTGCAACTCCAGCCCAACGGACACCATTGAGTCGCGCAGGACCCGAGTAATCTAGAGCCTTCTCGAAAGAGTTGGTCACCTAGTCCATGATTCCGTGGACACTGATGTGGCCCGCCTAATGCGGGGTCCACGAGGAACTCGGACAGAGTTACCGCCCGTGTCGAGTTAGGACACGCGGAGACG
Source organism: Cepaea nemoralis (assembly GCA_014155875.1). Lineage (NCBI taxonomy): Eukaryota > Metazoa > Mollusca > Gastropoda > Stylommatophora > Helicidae > Cepaea > Cepaea nemoralis. Next base: position 26,242 of record JACEFZ010015198.1, read on the forward strand.
GGCAGAGGACAAACAGGACTGGAGAGAGACAACAAGGCCTGCCTGAGAGGGACTCATAGATATTCATAGATATACTTAGGCTAGATAGTGTGCTAGATTGTTGTATGACAACTATATGTTTGATGTTTAACTATCTGTGATATGTAATATAAGAGAGCGCGGGTCTGTTTACCCACTGCGCCAACTGTACACTTTATACAATAAATGTTCTATATCCTAGCGAACAGTGTATTGTTGCCTGTATGAACCCGAACCATTATTTAGATCAGAGTAAGATGATGACAAAGGTGTACTTATTTAGCCAAGACTTCGGTCTTGTTAACCCTCTTTTATATAGGGGTTATTTGTCTGGGTACCATTTCGGGTACTATGAAAAGGGCGAGTTGTAAATACAACTACTAAAACGCCACGTAACTTCGGTCTGATAAGCATATTTAAGCACACGAGAGACAGAGGGATCTCTTCACCAAATCAGAGAAGTGTTGTATGGTAGAATACATGAGTTTTTAGTGCTAGTAGGTAGGTTACCAGGTTACTATCCACCAAACTACAAACACCAACTTTATGTGATTCGGTGACAGAATTAGAACAGATCTAATTACCCAAGAACAAATCATATCAGGGGGGAGGGGGGATCCTGTCACCGCCTCACTTTCATATATAGTAGAGGGCTGCAACTCCAGCCCAAGGGATACCATTGAGTCGCGCAGGACCCAAGTAATCTAGAACCTTCTCGAAAGAGCTGGTCACCAAGTCCATGATTCCGTGGACACTGATGTGGCCCGCCTAATGCGGGGTCCACGAGGAACTCGGACAGAGTTACCGCCCGTGTCGAGTTAGGACACGCGGAGACCGGCAGAGGACAGACGGACTTGAGAGAGACAACAAGGCCTGCCTGAGAGGGACTCATAGATATTCATAGATATACTTAGGCTAGATAGTGTGCTAGATTGTTGTATGACAACTATATGTTTGATGTTTAACTATCTGTGATATGTAATATAAGAGAGCGCGGGTCTGTTTACCCACTGCGCCAACTGTACACTTCATAGAATAAATGTTCTATATCCTAGCGAACAGTGTATTGTTGCCTGTATGAACCCGAACCGTTATTTAGATCAGAGTAAGATGATGACAGGAAAAGATGAAGAGGAAACCTTGGCATTCTCATAATGTTGTTCAATGATATTTTTGAAATATGAATCTTTTCAAACATCGATTGTACGAAAGATGAAACTTTCAGTGAACACATTCCTTTTTGTTTTTCTTCTGGTTTTTCTTTATTTTGATGCACTTCTTTATCTACTTTTTCTTCTCTTTCTTTCTTTCTTTCTTCTTTCTTTCTTTCTTTCTTTTCTTTCTTTCTTCTTCTTTCTTCTTCTTCTTCTTCTTCTTCTTCTTCTTCTTCTTCTTCTCTTCTTCTTCTTCTTCTTCTTCTTCTTCTTCTTCTTCTTCTCTTCTTCTACTTCTTCTTCTACTTCTTCTTCTTCTCTTCTTCTTCTTCTTCTTCTTCTTCTTATTCTTCTTCTTCTTCTTCTTATTTGCGTCATTATCAGTGTCGAAATAATGCCTGTATGTAACATAATCATCTTTATTATCGTCTGACATTTGGCTACCTTGATGGGCACCCATGAATGAGGTGCCGGTTTTTCAGTGTTGCCACAGAGAACACCTTGGTTTTCTTATAGTGTGTAAAGGTGCCAGTGTTTCAGTGCTGCCAAAGAGGTAAGCTTGACTTTCTCACAGTGTGTAGATGTTCTCTTGTTTCAGTGTTGTTACAGAGGAAACCTTGGCTTTCTCATATTGTGTAGAGGTGGTGATGTTTTAGTGCTGCCACAGAGGAAACCTTGGCATTCTCATACTGTGTAGAGGTGGTGATGTTTTAGTGCTGCCACAGAGGAAACATTGGCATTCTCATACTGTGTAGAGGTGGTGATGTTTTAGTGTTGCCACAGAGGAAACCTTGGCATTCTTATACTGTGTAGAGGTTCCGGTGTTTCAGTGTTGTCACAGAGGACACCTTGGAATTCTCATACTGTGTAGAGGTGGTGATGTTTTAGTGTTGCCACAGAGGAAACCTTGGCATTCTCATACTGTGTAGAGGTGGTGATGTTTTAGTGTTGCCACAGAGGAAACCTTGGCATTCTCATACTGTGTAGAGGTGGTGATGTTTTAGTGTTGCCACAGAGGAAACCTTGGCATTCTCATACTGTGTAGAGGTGGTGATGTTTTAGTGTTGCCACAGAGGAAACCTTGGCATTCTCATACTGTGTAGAGGTGGTGATGCTTTAAGTGTTGCCACAGAGGAAACCTTGGCATTCTCATACTGTGTAGAGGTGGTGATGTTTAAGTGTTGCCACAGAGGAAACCTTGGCATTCTCATACTGTGTAGAGGTGGTGATGTTTTAGTGTTGTCACAGAGATAACGTTGGCATTCTCATACTGTGTAGAGGTGGTGATGTTTTAGTGTTGTCACAGAGATAACCTTGGCATTCTCATATTGTGTAGAGGTGGTGATGTTTTAGTGTTGCCACAGAGATAACCTTGGCATTCTCATACTGTGTAGAGGTGGTGATGTTTCAGTGTTGTCACAGAGAAAACCTTGGCATTCTCATACTGTGTAGAGGTGGTGATGTTTTAGTGTTGTCACAGAGATAACCTTGGCATTCTCATATTGTGTAGAGGTGGTGATGTTTTAGTGTTGCCACAGAGGAAACCTTGGCATTCTCATACTGTGTAGAGGTGGTGATGTTTTAGTGTTGCCACAGAGGAAACCTTGGCATTCTCATACTGTGTAGAGGTGGTGATGTTTTAGTGTTGCCACAGAGGAAACCTTGGCATTCTCATACTGTGTAGAGGTGGTGATGTTTTAGTGTTGCCACAGAGGAAACCTTGGCATTCTCATACTGTGTAGAGGTGGTGATGTTTAAGTGTTGCCACAGAGGAAACCTTGGCATTCTCATACTGTGTAGAGGTGGTGATGTTTAAGTGTTGCCACAGAGGAAACCTTGGCATTCTCATACTGTGTAGAGGTGGTGATGTTTTAGTGTTGTCACAGAGATAACGTTGGCATTCTCATACTGTGTAGAGGTGGTGATGTTTTAGTGTTGTCACAGAGATAACCTTGGCATTCTCATATTGTGTAGAGGTGGTGATGTTTTAGTGTTGCCACAGAGATAACCTTGGCATTCTCATACTGTGTAGAGGTGGTGATGTTTCAGTGTTGTCACAGAGAAAACCTTGGCATTCTCATACTGTGTAGAGGTGGTGATGTTTTAGTGTTGTCACAGAGATAACCTTGGCATTCTCATATTGTGTAGAGGTGGTGATGTTTTAGTGTTGCCACAGAGGAAACCTTGGCATTCTTATACTGTGTAGAGGTTCCGGTGTTTCAGTGTTGTCACAGAGGACACCTTGGAATTCTCATACTGTGTAGAGGTGGTGATGTTTTAGTGTTGTCACAGAGAAAACCTTGGCATTCTCATACTGTGTAGAGGTGGTGATGTTTTAGTGTTGCCACAGAGGAAACCTTGGCATTCTCATACTGTGTAGAGGTGGTGATGTTTCAGTGTTGTCACAGAGAAAACCTTGGCATTCTCATACTGTGTAGAGGTGGTGATGTTTTAGTGTTGCCACAGAGGAAACCTTGGCATTCTCATACTGTGTAGAGGTGGTGATGCTTAAGTGTTGCCACAGAGGAAACCTTGGCATTCTCATACTGTGTAGAGGTGGTGATGTTTAAGTGTTGCCACAGAGGAAACCTTGGCATTCTTATATTGTGTAGAGGTGGTGATGTTTTAGTGTTGCCACAGAGGAAACCTTGGCATTCTCATACTGTGTAGAGGTGATGATGTTTTAGTGTTGCCACAGAGGAAACCTTGGCATTCTCATACTGTGTAGAGGTGGTGATGTTTTAGTGTTGCCACAGAGGAAACCTTGGCATTCTCATACTGTGTAGAGGTGGTGATGTTTTAGTGTTGCCACAGAGGAAACCTTGGCATTCTCATACTGTGTAGAGGTGGTGATGTTTCAGTGTTGCTTTTCTATCATTTGTCAATATCGTGAAGTTTCCCAATGCATATAGAGTTGAGCGCGTTTCACCCAATATCCTGGCGTCTATTTGATCTCTATTATATTTCGCTACAAAGAACAAAGCATGCTTTTTCATTTTATAATTGTTCTCTTTATTTGCCATGTTACTGTTAACTTGTACCAAGTAAACCATTTTGTTTGTCATTATCCTGAGAATATGTATTATTCATTTTGTTTAATGTGAACATTAAACCGTGTAATTATTTCATAATTGTCTGTACCCACAAGAATAACGGAATGTAGTTGATGTCACCAAGCGCTCTGGGCATTCGGTTTTATTCTCATATTTTGATGTCACCAAGCGCGTTGCTCATACGGTTATATTCTCATATGTTGATGTCACCAAGCGCGTTGGACATACGATTATATTCTCATATTTTGATGTAACTAAGCGCGTTGCTCATACGGTTATATTCTCATATTTTGATGTCACCAAGCGCGTTGGGCATATGGTTATATTCTCATAAATTGATGTCACCAAGCTCGTTGAACATTCAGTTTTGCTCTCACACGTTGATGTCACCAAGCGCTATGGGCATTCGGTTTTATTCTCATATTTTGATGTCACCAAGCGCGCTGGGCATATGGTTTCATTCTCATATTTTGATGTCACCAAGCGCGTTGGGCATACGGTTTTATTCTCATATTGTGAACGACAACTGGGCACATGTTGGCTGATGGGGCCTGTATCACGAATGTCGCCTTCACTCCCCATGGCATATTCTGGTCACGATTTGAGGCTGGCTCGACCTGAAAGTCTACGTCTGTTTCATAAATATAGCATTGATGTGTGTTCGAACTTATGACCACTGTGACGGCGAGGAATCCACCACACTCCCGCTTCGCCAGCATTACTGACACAGGGTACGGCTAGTATTGTCGTCTTGTTGATATTACTGACACAAGGTACTGTAAGTACTATTGACTTGTTGATATTACTGACACAAGTTACTTTAAGTACTATTGACTCGTTGATATTGCTGACACAAGATACAACAAGTATTGTTAACTTGTTTATATTTCTGACACACTGGTGGTTGTATGTTTACTCAAGAATGGTTACATCCAGTTTAATCAGATGTACACATTCCTCGAACATGGTTGAAGACAGCACAGCTCTCATACTACTACAATTCACTCAACAACAACAAACACAACAACAACAACAACAACAACTACTACTACTACTACTACTACTACTACTACTACTACTACTACTACTACTACTACTACTACTACTACTACTTACTACTTACTACTACTACTACTACTACTACACTACTACTACTACTACTACTACTACTACTACTACTGCTACTGCTACTACTACTACTACTACTACTACTACTACTACTACTACTACTACTACTACTACTACTACTACTACCTACTATTACTACTACTACTAATAGTTCTACTATTAATACCGCTGTAACTACTACTACTACTACTACTACTACTACTACTACTACTACTACTACTACTACTACTACTACTACTACTACTACTACTACTACTACTACTACTACTACTACTACTACTACTACTACTACTACTACTACTACTACTACTACTACTACTGCTACTGCTACTACTACTACTACTACTACTGCTACTACTACTACTACTACTACTACTACTACTACTACTACTACTACTACTACTTCTATTACCACTACTACTACTACTACTACTACTACTACTACTACTACTACTACTACTACTACTGCTACTACTACTACTACTACTACTACTACTACTACTACTACTACTACTACTACTACTACTACTACTACTACTACTACCTACTATTACTACTACTACTAATAGTTCTACTATTAATACCGCTGTAACTACTACTACTACTACTACTACTACTACTCCTACTACTACTACTACTACTACTACTACTACTACTACTACTACTACTACTACTACTACTACTACTACTACTACTACTACTACTACTAGTAGTAGTACTACTACTAGTACTACTACTATTTCTATTATTAATACCGTTGTAACTACTACTATTACTACTACTACTACTACTACTACTACTACTACTACTACTACTACTACTACTACTACTAATAATAATAATAATAATAATACTACTACGGGCTTGGTGCGGGGAAATAAGACCCTGTTGAGCTTGACTCTAGTCGGACTTTGTGAAGACACATGAAGGGTGTAGCATAGGTGGGAGCGCAAGCGCAATTGAAATACCGCTACTCTAAACGTTTCGTTACTTATTCAGTCGTGGAGGTTTGTCCGCAACAGACGATCAATATCTCCGGCGGGCCTACTCTCGTTGGTCTCGAGGTCTGCACAGTGGCAGGCGGGAAGATTTGCTCGCAGCAGACAAGCAATATCTCCAGCGGGCCTATTCCCGTTGGTCGCGGGATCCGCAGGAGTCAAGCGTAGAATCTGACTGTAGTACAAGCTCACACAGGTCGTCCAGACACTTGCGACTGATACAATCTGACTGTAGTACACGCTCACACAGGTCGTCCAGACACTTGCGACTGACAGGTGTACGTGCCCAGGCATTGTGAGATGGGATTTTGGCCAAATTCCAAACCACATACTTTGGTCTGTCCAGACTGCAAGGTGCCACTCACTCACTACTACTACTACTACTACTACTACTACTACTACTACTACTACTACTACTACTACTACTACTACTACTACTACTACTACTACTACTACTACTACTACTACTACTACTACTACTACTACTACTACTGTTACTACTACTATAAACACAACAACTACAATTTAATATGCTCTCACTTTTATGTGGTTGTGTGGACAGACCGTCAGTGACTAAAACCACGGTTTTCTTGGCCCCGTGTCTCCCACCATTCTCCACACTGAGAAGTTCCAGTGCCTTGTAGAGCCCCAGGTGTGTGTTTGTAGTGCTGCTCTGGTAGGATACATTCATCAGTTTCTGAAATAGTTCAACACCATCTTAAGTCTTGTTTACTGACAGGGGCCGTGTTGTGCGGGTGTCGGCATTGAGCAATCAGGTCTAGTTAGTTAGTTAGTTAGTTAGTTAGTTAGGTAGGTAGGTAGGTAGATAGGTAGTTAGTTAGGTAGGTAGGTAGTTAGTTAGTTAGTTAGTTAATTAGTTAGTTAGCTAATCGATAGATCATCCTCATTGCATATCGAATCCATCACTCCATAAGTGCTCGTTTGATGAGATGTGTGTTTAGATACTTGCAACTAAGCGATGCTGGACAATGGATCAGCTGGATCCTAATGTAATGACATGGCTCAAGACAATTGTCAGTATCAAGACGAGCAAGGCAGTGAATCAAAGCAGACTGCAGACTTGAGTTAAAATAGACAGCGCACATCAAATTGCATATTGTATACATCCAACCAGCAGCCTGATGTCAATGATGACAATGATGTTAATGATATTAATTATGTTAATGATGTCAATGATTAAATGATGTCAATTATATCAATGGTGTCAATTATGTCATTGATGTCAATGATGTTAATGATCCATGTATAGTTAGGTGTCTGTAGTGTCGGAGTTGACCTCTGTGGTGATGGATATGCACCATGTATACCATGTATAATTAGGTCTCTGTAATGTCCGTGTTGACCTTTGTGCTGATGGACACCTGCTCTCTGTTTCCGGGGAACCAGGTCTTCCATTGTTTGTCTTTCTGCAGCGTTTACTGCAGTCACGGTCATTCCGTTTCTGGGACATGACACTCTGTATGAGACAGTTGTATTCGCAGTTTGGATTATCCAGTCAAATGTCTCAGTTTAGATCATAAAGTCAAAAGTCGCAGTTTAGATCATAAAGTCAAAATTCGCAGTTTAGATCGTCCAGTCAAAAGGCGCAGTTTAGATCATAAAGTCAAAAGTCGCAGTTTACATCATCCATTCAAATGTCACAGTATAGATAATCCAGTCAAGTGTCACACTTTAGATCATCCAGTCAAAAGTCGCTATTTTCCTGTTTAGTGATGACCACGTGATGTGTGTCTCACTTGTAATACTGTAACCTCTGCATTTCTATGGCCAATGTCCTTCTGACTGTATTAAACAGTTCCCATCTATTGTAGTTATGCAGTCAAAGTATCGTTTTTGACAGAGTACAAAGCAAACGATTAATTAGAAGATTTCATTGTATAGGAGCAGACAGAACATACATCAGACTTACTAGTAACTTGTTGTCGCCGATAAAGTTAAAAAGAAGACTACTGCAGAGATGCGTGTTGCCCCTAAGCCTCATCAACTTATACACAAGAAGAATTATTAAACAAGTCGAACTGTCTGGACTCAACATCAATGGAAGAATCATAAACAAGATTATGTATGCTGATGATACCGTGTTACAAGCAGAAAGAGAGCACGAGTCACAACACCAGCTGAGCTTGTAAACAGACATAGTGCGGAATGTGGCTGAGATAATAATAACCAAGAAAACCGAAAACTATGATAATTAGCAATGGAACGGACAGGCCATCAATGAGCATCGCAGTAAACGGGGAGATACTAGAACAAGTAACAAGTTTCTCCTATCTTGGTCATTTACAAACAGATTATTGCAGAAGTGAAACAAAAATCAACACCAGAATAGGAATGGCGAAGAATGTTTTCAATACAGCGAAATGAATATTGGCATCTCGCGAGATTAACAACTCAATAAGAATGGAAATTATCAAATAGTATTATATTCAACACTATTACGTGTTGCGTAAACCTGGACAATGAATAAACAATTAGAAAGTCGATTAGAGATTATAGAGATGTGGACCTTGTATAAGGAAGAATATGGCATATTTAATGAAAACAAAAACCAACCAAATACAGCGGTTCTATTAATAAAATGGAATGAAAAGAGTTGCTCAATGAAATAACAAAAAGACCAGTGGAATATTTCGGTCACGTTAAAAGACTCACTACTTAAAGCAAACCAAATTGAAGGGTTAGGTTGAAGGCAAGCGAGCAAGAGGTAGACAAGGATACAAGTGGGAAGATAACATCAAGATATGGACGATGATGTTACATGATTAAGATAAATTAGAAGTTATTACATTAGACATGTCAATTAGAAGATATTACATTAGACATGTACATTATAGCTTATTACAATGGGCACGTACATTAGAAGATATTACATTAGACAGTTACATAGTTAAATGAAAAGATATTACATGATGAATTTAAATTACAAGATATAATAATTAAGGTAAATTAGAGGATATTACATTAGAAAGTTAAACAAACAAAAAAACACACATTACACTCGGTAGCTAAATGATTAAAATATTACAAGATGAAGATACACTTGAAGCTATTACATTACACCGTTAAAACAGAAGGAACAACAGTTGCTTGTGTTGCACGTGAACCCTGCCGAAGGTTGTCGGTCTCAAGTCCGGTGTACTGGCGTTCATGACTGCTCCCTGAAAGTGGCCTTGGTGTAGAGAGTTTCCTCATGGCCCGGTACCAAACGGCCATTTCCACGGGGAATGTGTTACACCACTCCCCTTCCCAAGTGCTTAGATTAGAAGCTGGTGAAAGCCGGGTAATGAGACGTCACATCCGCCAAGACGTATATCAAGATGTTATCAGATGGTCATTCAGCACAACACGCACCGGCTGGACAGATTAGACCTGAGCGGGTCACGTGTTCTCTAGAGGACTTTGGTGTGTCAGTGTCAACAGACTCCAGCCAATGTCTGGACGACAGAGGACAGTTACAGGAGTTAATCGCCAGAGGCAAGCAGTTACAGGACTTAATCTCCAGGGAAAGGACAGTTACAAGATGTAATCTCCATAGACAGGACAGTTACAGGACTTAATCTCCAGAGACAGGACAGTTAAAGGATTTAATCTCCAGAGAAAGGACAGTTAAGTGACTTAATCTCCAGAGAAAGGACAATTATAGTATTTAATCTCCAGAGACAGGACTGTTGCAGGATTTAATCTTCAGAGACAGGACTGTTACATGATATAATCTCCAGAGACACAACAGTTGCAGAACGTAATCTCCAGAAGTAGGATAGTTAGGGGATTTAATCTCCAGAGAGGACAGTTACAGATGTTAATCTCTGGAGACAGGACAGTTACGGGATTTAAGCTCCAGTGGCAAAACAGTTACAGGGCTTAATCTCAAGAGAAAGGACAGTTACATGATTTAATATCCAGAGACAGGACAGTTACAAGATTTAATCTCCAGATATATGGCTGTCACGGGATTTAATCTTCAGAGACAGGACTGTTACTTGATTTAATCTCCAGAGATATAACAGTTACAGGATTTAATCTCCAGAGACAGCATGTTACAGTATTTAATCACCAGAGACAGGACTGTTACATGATTTTATCTCCAGAGGCAGGATATTTTTTTTAAAATTCGTATATACCTTTACAGGACATCGCTGTCAACATCAGCATCTTTCAGCTGATTGTTGATTTCTTGGCAGGATTACGCTCAGTAGTTTGCCATTGCTTTCTGAACGGCCGGCTCAGTTATCCCGCAAGTCACCAGCGGGGATAGAGCCGCTTTCAGTTCTCGCCTGTTGCGAGACCCTGCGTGGATAAACGGTATTACGGAGAAAGTCGTGTAACCCCTCGGCCAGAGAGACCGGCAGAGGCAGGATAGCTACTTGATTTAATCTCCAGAGACAGCATCGTAATACACGTACTCACCACAGCTATACAGTCTCACCTGGAAGATCAAGTCTCTGTCGTCAGTTAAGGGGAATATCTTCTTGACACTTGTGCCAAAAGTGCATACAGCCACGCGAGCAGCATTTGGTCCCAGAGTGAAGCTCAGTATGCTCTTAATCACAAACTCAAAGTTCTTCAAGTAAAAGTCAAGGCCGATACTTCCAGAGGAGTCGATAACAAACACAATGTCGACAGCAACTATTCCGGTGCATGAACTGCAGAATGATCGCAAGCAATGTATATTCTCTCTGCTTGTCTTAACTAACTGTTTGTCTGCCGATCCGTTCGTACGTCCCTCCGTCCATGCATCTATCCATGTATCTCTCGGTCTCTCTGTCTCGGTCTCTATATGTATGCATATCTGAAACTCAGTCAGCCCGTCAGTTTTTTTAATATCTGTCACTCAGTCATTCCTTCAGTATGAGTACATATCTGTCACTCAGTCACTCCGTCAGTATG
>JACEFZ010015198.1:45000-57542 GCA_014155875.1 Cepaea nemoralis
AAATTGCGAGGAGGATATTTATATTCTCTGGATTATATTGTGTCTGGATATATAAGGATGTTCCGTTTGTCCGTGTTCTTTCTGTATTAAAGGATTATGTGCGCCAACTAAATCTTGTTTAATGACTGATGGATGTGTATTACTGGGGTGAGTTGCATTGTGAGACAGTTAGATAGCTCAATTGACACACCAGGAGCATCGTTACATAGGCAACGACCATATCACGAACTTATCATTAAGAACTTCGTGAGATATCTGAGAGCTCGTCCGATCAAGAAACCCATTACACTATAGACATTTTTGTCATTCTGAGATATCTGTGGGCTCTTCGCTGAGAGAGGAGTTATTATCTGTGACTTCGTTCCATCAAACTAGTAAGCGCGCGGGAAAAAAATACGCGGCAGAAATCACAAGCAAAACAGGTGATTACGGGACCATGTTTGTCCACGAATAACAGACGAGAGTCAAGACTCAAGCTAGCAGACGGTTTACGTGAAGGTCATACTATAGGTAAATTACCGGACAGTCAGCACACGTTATTGCTGAAGCTAGCGGGGACGCCAGAGAATTAACGCAGACAGGCGCCTGTGTTTATAGGTCAAGAGACGGAAGCGCCAGCAGACAGCACAGATGAAATGTCGTGTGGACAGTGAGTTGTTTGCGACAAGAAGAGGTCAGTCCTAGGTGTGTGTGTGTGTGTGTGTGTGTGTGTGTGTGTGTGTGTGTGTGTGTGTGTGTGTGTGTGTGTGTGTGACAGGACAGGATTGAACCAAAGATATTGACAGGTGTGTGTGGCGAGGGAACGCACTGTGTGGTCGCAGGTTGACTGGTCAAGATTTTTCGACTCAGTTAACAGGACGAAGGGTACGCCAGCGACCAGTTACTGGGGAAGTACATGTTTGGAAAACTCTCGGGAAGGAGAGTTAACATGGATGTGTAGGATACACAGAATTGACAGTCGCTGATTCACCGGGAAGGGTGAACGACGGGGGTAGGAACAGTACCCGTACTGCAGCCAGAGTTGGGGCTGAGAAGGTTGTGTGGAAACTGTTTACTAAGGATTTTTCCACTCAAGGTGACAAAGAGTACTGGGGTACTGACTTGAGGTGTCCGGCAATGTCAAGGCCGATGCGGTGGAAATTTACTATAATTTTCCATAGGAGAACTGGATAAACAAGGTGTTTGTGAACGAAAACCAGACTTTATGTTCGTCTTTGTGAATCCCTTTGTGATCATTGCTCTGTTATGAGCAAACATTTTAACAACGAAGTGTCATCACCGCAAACAAGGTTGCATACAGTTGCCAAAAATAACTGACTGTACAGAGTTTAAAAGCGCTGGACATTTGCTGCCATTTTTTTTGGTTGTTGCTGAACTGTGCCTTTAAACTTGAGTCTATCACATAAATGATACAGCAAAGCGCCATCTCCACAACGATAGTATAAAGACGTTTGGATTATTACTTTGGTGTCACCACGTCCAGAGAAAGTACAATAACGTTACGGACTGTGTCGAGACAGAACATTTTGGATACTCACTATCATCTTCAACTTTTGTCGACAGTTGGAACTTGTGATCACCACGTGAAATTCAGTGACCACTCGACAAAACAGCAAGTCGTTTGGAATCTAGCGTTGTAGACATTTCGGAACATTTACCAATATACATTCCAAGCATATTGTGAAAAATTATTAAAAACGAACCTGTGGCGACGGATTAATAGGCACATTAGTGTCGGCCAGCCATTTGGACATTTTGTTTGCTCTCATCGTTTTAACTGGCGTTATCGTTTGTGTAGTTATATATATATATGGATATGTTATTACATGTAGTTGTTGGGTAGGCATTTTTTGCAATTTCTATCTATCATAGGCCTTGCAAAACATGGGTATTTCTGGTGCTTAAGATATTTTTTGTAAGGAAACCGCTGAAAAGTTAGCGTGTCGTGCATTGGCATTGGGATCCTAACTAATATCTAGAGCCGTGTTGTCTGATGTCAGATTTGTGTATATTTTGATGCTATAATTTTTTTTTCTTTCTTTCTTTTCGTTATATTTACATATGATATTTGTTGTGTTCGGATATATGTTATTATTGTGATCTTTCGTCATTTCTACTGTCTAGTGGTCGGTGTCAGTTTACATATATTACGCGCACTGTGGTCGTCCCTACACAAGCGTGTGAATGTTACCGTGGTTTATTTTTTTGTGATCACCGTCTCCGTGTACTTGGCTTGTGTTTCTAGCGTTTATAGCAACACTTAGTTTGGATCATCCATTCGTTTGTATATGTATTTATATGTATGCTTAACAATATTTCCAGAAATGTTATACAACTATTTGTTATAGATATATACGAGGGAGTATAGGTGATATTTCCCCTCACTACCTAGTGCTTATAGAGTGACTGGGTCAGTAAAGAGTGCTATTTTAGCACTACGAATTTGCGTACACAGGGAGTGCTGGTGTACTTAGGGAAGGCACACAAAGACTAGCAGCAGAGTCTTTACATTTATAATTGCCTGACAGGCAGCAACGTGCCCTCAAGTAAAAGATGCCTACTTTAATGGAATATATTGAAGCAGGTGAACGGTTAGGCCTGAAGGTTAAAGAGTTACAGGAGTATGCCGAAGCAAAAGAACAAAAACAGATTGAAAGAGACCAAAGACAAACTGAAAGAGAACAGAGACAGGCAGAACTAGAAGCCCAACGCCAACAGGAAGAAAAGTTAGCTGAAGCCCAACGCCTACAGGAAGAAAAGTTAGCTGAAGCCCAAGGCCTACAGGAAGAAAAGTTAGCTGAAGCCCAACGCCTACAGGAACTAAAGTTAGCTGAAATGGAAAACAAGCGTCTATAGGAAGAGAAAGAGACACAATTGAAACTAGAAATGACACAACTGGAACTTGAAAAGTTAAAACAAGCAAATGCGGTGGAAATCGAGAAAGAGAAGATTAAGATGGAAGCATAAATTGCTATAAAAAAGTTAGAATTTGCATCGAAGGGTCAAAGTGAAGAAAGCAGAAGACCTTCGCAGTCGTCACAGAGACTAAAACTGCCATATTTTACAGACAGGGACCATCTTGAATCCTATCTTGGAAGATTCTAAGCATCAGCGAAAGTGTTAGGTATTCCAGTGGGAGAGTATGCGATGCGGGTGGGCGAGTTTTTGACAGGGAAGGCTCTTGATACCATGTTTAATTTACCTGTGGAAGAAAGAAACAACTACACTATTTTGCGCCAACGTCTGCTTACAAAGTTCCAACTAACTGAGCATGGATATAGAGCAAAGTTTAGACACTTAGGACCAGAGACAAATCAAGATTTCACAGATATTTTTAACACATTAACGAATACATTTAACAAATGGATGGAGCTTGCAGAGGTAGGGAAAGATTTTAATAAATTAGTGGATTTAATGTTAAGAGACAAGGTAGTATCTGCATGCAATACAAACTTAGTAGCTTTCTTTGAGGAACGTAAGCCAAAGGACATAGACACAATGTCACAGTTAAGGCAAAACTATATGACTGCACATCCAAACAGTTCTATTGGTAGACTAATGAGTGAGGAAATAGTCTGTGCAGCGTAAACTAAACAGGACCAGAATCCAGTTATTAGACCAAGATCGAAAAGTGTGGATTCAGCACAGAAGTATGAACAACAAGAGTCTCAAGGTAATGGTTTCCGTAGCAACCATTTTGGCAAAGCAGGACGGTACCCATACAAAAGGGTGAATTTCCAGAGACGTCCAAATAGTTATGCCGGATGCTGAAATTGTGGGAGCTGGAGACACAAGGCAGCACAGTGTGATGCACAACCATCCAGTGAGCCAACAAGTAATGCAAGGAAGGAGATCACCTGTTTTAAATGTGGGAAAAAGGGCCATTACAGTTTTCAATGTATGAGTGGGAAAACTGAGCACGCGAACGCAGCCCAAGTTATTGAGACGCTTAACAATGAGAGTTGTGAAGGATATAAAACCTCTTTTTGAAAAAGACAGTCAGCCAATCTTAATATGTGGTCACACAGTGAAAGCAGGATCAGCAGTGCATGAAGGAGGAAGTCTGAAGCTGCATCAGGGATTCGTCAATGATAGATCATCGTTTACAATTAGAGATTCTGGATGTACGTCTATCGGGGTTAGAAAAAGTTTAATAGATCCCTTAAATTACACAGGGAAAAAGATTAGATGCATAACGTTTAACGGCACAGTCGAATTCTACCCATTAGCCGTAATAACTGTAAAAACACCATATATCACTGGAAGAGTGACAGCGTGTGTTCTAGACTCACCAGTGGCGGATCTGATCATCGGAAACGTGCCAGGAGTTAAAGATTGTACAGAAGAAGTAGTAGTTTATTGGGACCAGAAACATAGTTTAAGTAGTAGCGAGGTAGGTATCAAAAGAAAACCTAAATTAGAGAGTATAGCTGAACAAGAAGAGGCACGTGAAGTAGACACAGGAACTCAGGGCAAGGATAGTACAGCTGAGCAGGTGAGAATTGATCTCAAACATAGTGGGAGTGACTCCCACAGACAAGATGATACGACAGACAAATGTTTCCAAGGGTGTGGTAAAGTGAGACATAGGCAATCAAAGAAGGGTAGATGGTGCTTTGGAAGGAAGAATAATGTTCTCACTCGCAGGTTTTCAGATGGCGGAACTGCATGTGGGCAAGGAGTAGTACCCGTAGCACGTAGTGACCGAGATACTAGAACAGCTCAGGATAGTGCATGTGCAGGGCACATAGGCATAAGCCGTATGCAGCAGAGAGCAGGGTGCCAGGTATATGGGCCAAGAGTGAATAAAGAGGTCAGACTAAACAGAGACTCCAGTGTAACGGTACAATATGTAGATAGGGAAGTTAACTCAGGTCAAAAGAGTGTTCGCGACATCACGGACCCAGGGTTAGGGATAGCATACAGATGTTGTAAATATATGGGCACCATGAGGAATGGGTACAAGAAAGGTAGATACATCATCGAAAGAAATAGATGGAGGTTTGATGCAAGAAAAGAACCTCCTGATACAGGGTCGGTATACAAATAGGTTGTGTCTTCTTGAAGATGTTAATAGACTTGCAAGTACACATATATTATGTTCCCTATGATATGTTTATTATTATTTTGTGAGATACTAGTCATGTATTGGTACACAAGATGTAAAGTTGGTTGTATTGATGTGTGGGGAATATGGGAGTTTACTGGGATTTTGTGACATATTATTTAGTGTGGTACCTAAAGCCAGGTGGAATCATATTTAGGGCTACCCAGGCAATATGTCTGGGTCACATATTTGATAAGTATTAGTCTCCCAACATTTGAAAACGATGTTTTCTTTTAAGGGGGGGGGGGGGATAATGACATATGCCTGGGTCATTGACACTAAGGTGAGTGACCTGGCTACGAGAAAAAACAATCAACCCTGAGAAATAATGGGGCGGGTGTGAGTGGAGACCCCAGGGTGGATGGGGAGAGAGAGAGAGTTTAGTTCTGGGTGAAGTGAGAGGACTTGAGGGCAGTTGATGTTTTTGCGCCGAACGGATCGATTGTCGAAGAAGTGGGAGCTTAGACTGACTGCGGTCAGATCTGTTGTTGTGTTGTTCTCCCAGTCGTGAATGCAGGCCTAAAACCCAGTGGGGGTTGGATAGTGAATGGAGGCCTGAACCCAGAGTGGGTGATATAGTTAGTGGAGACTAGACCCAGTGTGTGGGTGTATTGTGTGAGGTCCAGCGGTGGATAGTAGCTGGATTAACTGTCTTATGGATTTGAGATGAAGCAGGCCGTGAGAAGACAGTGAAGTGTACGGGTTAAATTGTGAGGAGTATATTTATATTCTATGGATTATATTGTGTCTGGATATATAAGGATGTTCCGTTTGTCCGTGTTCTTTCTGTATTAAAGGATTATGTGCGCCAACTAGATCTTGTTTAATGACTGATGGATGTGTATTACTGGGGTGAGTTGCATTGTGAGACACTTAGATAGCTCAATTAACACACCAGGAGCATCGTTAAATAGACAACGACCATTTCACGAACTTATCATTAAGAACTTCGTGAGAATGACATATATGAAACAATCTAAGTGTGACAGAGATGACATGTCTGCGACATATCTAAGTGTTAAGAGATGACATATTTGAGGAATCTTATTTAAGAGGGCCATTACCTGGCTCGGGTACAGGGTCTGAAAATGAAAATAAATTTTGTCATTTATAACTGATGACAAACATTTGGCAAACACATTGGAGAATAGTCATAATCATAATCATCATCATCATCATCATCATCATCATCATCATCATCATCATCATCATCATCATCATCATCATCATCATCATCATCATCATCAGCAGCAGCAGCAGCAGCAGCAGCAGCATCTTCCTCATATATTGCCGCAAATACATAATCTATCTGCTATTATGAAACCCCAGTCATTCTCTCGGTTCCTGCCAGTTCATCTGCCCCGTGTATGTTCTTGCCCCGTGTATGTTCTTTTCCCGTGTATGTTCTTATATCTCGAGCAACCAGTCATACTCTCTGCCTCCTGTCAGTCCATCTACACCGTCTATGTTTTTCTATCACGATCGCCTAGACATACACTCGGTCTCCTGCCAGTTCAACTGCCCCGTGTATGTTCTTGCCCCGTGTATGTTTTTTTCCCGTGTATGTTCTTATATCACAAGCTCCCCAATCATACTCTCTGCCTCGTGTCAGTTCATCTACCAAGTGTATGTTCTTCTATCATTATTCTTCCAGTCATACTCTCTGTCTCCGCGGGAGTCTTCGTGTCGAAGTGGTCAAGCCGTTTGACTCGGGCTCCGAAGGTTGTGGGTTCGATTCCGGGTCGCGTCCTTCCGTTCACGAGTGAAATTTTTCGGCGACTCCTGTGGGTCGTCGCCAGAGCTACGGAGCTCGTGCTTTGTGCGACGCTTTCCGCGCTGCGGAAAGAGACCTAGCCATATGGTATAAAATCCGGTGCAATGAAGTCGACCTTGTCGACTTTTAAGCGACTTTTTTTCTTTTTTTTCCCCCTCTGTCTCCTGCCAGTTCATCTGCCCCGTGAATGTTCTTGCCCCGTGTATGTTCTTTTCCCGTGTATGTTCTTATATCACGTGCCACCAGTCATACTCTCTGTCTCCTGCCAACTCAACTGCCCCGTGTATGTTCTTGCCCCGTGTATGTTCTTGCCCCGTGTACGATCTTATATCACGATCCCCCAGTCATAATCCCGGCCTCCTGCCAGGTAAACTACCTCCCGAATGTTCTTGCCCGTGTATGTTATTCCCCGTGCATGTTCTTTTCCCATGTATGTTCTTGACCCGTGTATGTTCTTGCCCCGTGTATGTTCTTGACCTGTGTATGTTCTTCTTCTTCTTCGTTCATTTGGAGTTTTTTTTCGGATGTGATTGCGTTGTGCCTGTTTACAGCATAGCTGCGTTCTTGCGCCGTTAGGCCGACACATCCGACTTCTGCGGGCATTTGTTGACCGGGTTAACCTTCCCGGGGTGTAAGTTCTTGCCTGTGTACGTTCTCGCCACGTGCATGTTCTTGCCCAGTGTATGCGCTTGTCCCGTGTATATTCTTGCCACGTGTATGATCATGCCCGTCAATATTCTTGCCACGTGCATGTTCTTGCCCCGTGAATGCTCTTGCCCCGTGTATGTTCTTGTCTCGTGTATGTTCTTGCCCGTGTATGTTCTTGCCCCGTGTATGTTCTTTTCCTGTGTAAGTTCTTGCCCCGTGTATGTTCTTGCCTTGTGTATGTTCTTGCCCCGTGTATGTTCTTACCCCGTGTCTATTTCACCTTCGTGTAGGCTGACTCTTGCCCTTTTCTTCAGGCACCACGTCCTCCACTACAGTTTTCTCTAGACCACGCCCCCTGTTCTGTTCTCTCTTGACCACGCCCTCCAGTTCTGTTTTCTTTAGACCACGCCCTCCAGTACTGTTCTCTCTAGACCACGCTTACCAGTTCTGTTTTCTCTAGACCACGCCCTCCAGTACTAATCTCTCTAGACCATGCCCATTAGTACTGTTCTCTCTAGACCCCGCACTCCAGTACTGTTCTCTTAAGACCACGCCCTCCAGTTCTGTTCTCTCCAGACCATGCCCTCCATTACTTATTTCTCTAGACCACGCCCTCCAGTACTGTTCTGTCTAGAAAACGCCCTCCAGTACTGTTCTCTAGATCACGCCCTCCAGTACTGAAATCAAATCAAATCAAATCAAATCAACTTTATTAGGGTCACAAATTGGGCGCGCAGGCCCGTCTTACATTCGGCCATTCCAATCACTTCGTCTTTCGTTCATCAAGAGCATTATACATTTACATAGGAAGAAAAATAAACATTGTGAAATTAATGTTGTAAACATAAACAAGGCTTAATTAGCATGTTATGAGGCCCATCTCCCACTTATCCATACATCACCCCACCTACACACACACCCCCACCTACCCACACACGCACACCAGGGACACATACATACCCCACCAACCGACCCATCCCCCTCGCGCACATCCCCCACCCACACACACTACCCTCATCTGATTCCCCCAACCAAAACACACTCGCCACCCACAAACATTCCCCCACTAACCCACACATATCCACGCCCATGCACATCCTAACCCACACATTCTCTCCCCACCCACACCTCAAACCACCCATCCCCCAGCCACATCTCCATCGACCACATATTCCCCACCCACTGATTGCTCTAGACCACGCCCTCCAGTACTCATTTCTCTAGACCACCTCCTCCAGTACTGTTCTCTCTAGACCACGCCCTCCAGTACTGATTTCTCTAGATCACGCCCTCCATTACTGTTCTCTCTAGACCACGCCCTCCAGTAATGATTTCTCTAGATCACCCCATCCAATACTGTTCTCTCTAGACCACGCCCTCCAGTGCTGATTTCTCTAGATCACGCCATCCAATACTGTTCTCTCTAGACCACGCCCTCCAGTACTAATTTCTCTAGACCACCTCCTCCAGTATTGTTCTCTCTAGACCACGCCCTCCAGTACTCATTACTCTAGACCACCTCCTCCAGTATTGCTCTCTCTAGACCACGCCCTCCAGTACTGATTTCTCTAGATCACGCCATCCAATACTGTTCTCTGTAGACCACGCCCTCCAGTACTCATTTCTCTAGACCACCTCCTCCAGTATTGTTCTCTCTAGACCACGCGTTCCAGTACTGATTTCTCTAGATCACGCCATCCAATACTGTTCTCTCTAGACCACGCCCTCCAGAACTGATTTCTCTAGACCACG
This sequence comes from Cepaea nemoralis, assembly GCA_014155875.1. Classification (NCBI taxonomy): domain Eukaryota; kingdom Metazoa; phylum Mollusca; class Gastropoda; order Stylommatophora; family Helicidae; genus Cepaea; species Cepaea nemoralis. Next base: position 54,282 of record JACEFZ010015198.1, read on the forward strand.
CCATCCAATACTGTTCTCTCTAGACCACGCCCTCCAGTACTGATTTCTCTAGATCACGCCATCCAATACTGTTCTCTCTAGACCACGCCCTCCAGTACTGATTTCTCTAGATCACCTCCTCCAGTATTGTTCTCTCTAGACAACGCCCTCAAGTACTGATTTCTCTCGACCACCTCCTCCAGTATTGTTCTCTCTAGACAACGCCCTCCAGTACTCATTTCTCTAGACCACCTCCTAAAGTATTGTTCTCTCTAGACCACGCCCTCCAGTACTCATTTCTCTAGACCACCTCCTCCAGTATTGTTCTCTCTAGACCACGCCTTCCAGTACTGATTTCTCTAGATCACGCCATCCAATACTGTTCTCTCTAGACCACGCCCTCCAGTACTGATTTCTCTAGACCATCTCCTACGGTATTGTTCTCTCTAGACCACGCCCTCCAGTACTGATTTCTCTAGATCACGCAATCCAGTATTGTTCTCTCTAGACCACGCCCTCCAGTACTGATTTCTCTATATCACGCCATCCAATACTGTTCTCTCTAGACCACGCCTTCCAATACTGAATTCTTTAGATCACGCCATCCAATACTGTTCTCTCTAGACCACGCCTTCCAGTACTGATTTCTCTAGATCACGCCATCCAATATTGTTCTCTCTAGACCACGCCCTCCAGTACCAATTTTCTCTAGATCACGCCATCCAATACTGTTCTCTCTAGACCACGCCTTCCAGTACTGATTTCTCTAGATCACGCCATCCAATACTGTTCTCTCTAGACCACGCCTTCCAGTACTGATTTCTCTAGATCACGCCATTCAATACTGTTCTCTCTAAACCACGCCTTCCAGTACTGATTTCTCTAGATCACGCCATCCAATACTGTTCTCTCTAGACCACGCATTCCAGTACTGATTTCTCTAGATCTCGCCATCCAATACTGTTCTCTTTAGACCACGCCTTCCAGTACTGATTTCTCTAGATCACGCCATCCAATACTGTTCTCTCTAGACCACGCCCTCCAGTACTGATTTCTCTAGATCACGCCATCCAATACTTTTCTCTCTCTACCACGCCCTCCAGTACTCATTTCTCTAGATCACGCCATCCAATACTGTTCTCTCTAGACCACGCCCTCCAGTACTGATTTCTCTAGATCACGCCATCCAATACTTTTCTCTCTAGACCACGCCTTCCAGTACTGATTTCTCTAGATCACGCCATCCAATACTGTTCTCTCTAGACCACGCCTTCCAGTACTGATTTCTCTAGATCACGCCATCCAATACTGTTCTCTCTAGATCACGCCTTCCAGTACTGATTTCTCTAGATCACGCCATCCATTACTGTTCTCTCTAGACCACGCCTTCCAGTACTGATTTCTCTAGATCACGCCATCCAATACTGTTCTCTCTAGACCACGCCTTCCAGTACTGATTTCTCTAGATCACGCCATCCAATACTGTTCTCTCATAGAAACGCCTTCCAGTACTGATTTCTCTAGATCACGCCATCCAATACTGTTCTCTCTAGACCACGCCTTCCAGTACTGATTTCTCTAGATCACGCCATCCAATACTGTTCTCTCTAGATCACGCCTTCCAGTACTGTTCTCTAGATCAAGCCCTCCAGTACTGAAATCAAATCAAATCAAATCAACTTTATTAGGGTCACAAATTGGGCGCGCAGGCCCGTCTTACATTCGGCCATTCCAATCACTCGTCTTTCGTTCATCAAGAGCATTATACATTTACATAGGAAGAAAAATAAACATTGTGAAATTAATGTTGTAAACATAAACAAGGCTAATTACCATGTTATGAGGCCCATCTCCCACTTATCCATACATCACTCCACCCACCCACACACACCCCCACCTACCCACACACACACACACATCAGGGACACATACATACCCCACCAACCGACCTATCCCCCTCGCGCACATCCCCCACCCACACACACTACCCTCATCTGATCCCCCAACCAAAACACACTCGCCACCCACACACATTCCCCCACTAACCCACACATCCCACGCCCATCCACATCCTAACCCACACATCCTTTCCCCACCCACACCTCAAACCACCCATCCCCCAGCCACATCTCCATCGACCACATATTCCCCACCCACTGATTGCTCTAGACCACGCCCTCCAGTACTCATTTCTCTAGACCACCTCCTCCAGTATTGTTCTCTCTAGACCACGCCCTCCAGTACTGATTTCTCTAGATCACGCCATCCAATACTGTTCTCTCTAGACCACGCCCTCCAGTACTGATTTCTCTAGATCACCCCATCCAATACTGTTCTCTCTAGACCACGCCCTCCAGTGCTGATTTCTCTAGATGACGCCATCCAATACTGTTCTCTCTAGACCAAGCCCTCCAGTACTCATTTCTCTAGACCACCTCCTCCAGTATTGTTCTCTATAGACCACGCCCTCCAGTACTCATTACTCTAGACCACCTCCTCCAGTATTGTTCTCTCTAGACCACGCCCTCCAGTACTGATTTCTCTAGATCACGCCATCCAATACTGTTCTCTCTAGACCACGCCCTCCAGAACTGATTTCTTTAGACCACGCCATCCAATACTGTTCTCTCTAGACCACGCCCTCCAGTACTGATTTCTCTAGACCATCTCCTACGGTATTGTTCTCTCTAGACCACGCCCTCCAGTACTGATTTCTCTAGATCACGCCATCCAGTATTGTTCTCTCTAGACCACGCCCTCCAGTACTCATTTCTCTAGACCACCTCCTCCAGTATTGTTCTCTCTAGACCACGCCTTCCAGTACTGATTTCTCTAGATCACGCCATCCAATACTGTTCTCTCTAGACCAAGCCCTACAGTACTCATTTCTCTAGACCATCTCCTACGGTATTGTTCTCTCTAGACCACGCCCTCCAGTACTGATTTCTCTAGATCACGCCATTAAATACTGTTCTCTCTAGACCACGCCCTCCAGTACTCATTTCTCTAGATCACGTCATCCAATACTGTTCTCTCTAGACCACGCCCTCCAGTACTGATTTCTCTAGATCACGCCATCCAATACTGTTCTCTCTAGACCACGCCTTCCAGTACTGATTTCTCTAGATCACTGTCAAAGACTGGAGTACAGAGGTCTGAGGTGTGCCTCAAGATAGAAGACCACTGGGAAGAGTGGTCAACCTCAAGTAGATCAGAGGTAACACTGTGCCCCGATATGAGGGCAAAGGGTAAAGGGGTTTTTTTTATAAAAAAAGGAAAGGG
>JACEFZ010015199.1:0-12500 GCA_014155875.1 Cepaea nemoralis
AGGAGGAAGGAAAAAAAGGAGGAGGAGAAAAAATTTTTTTGGAAAAAACAGGAGGGATGCTTTACCACACCCAAATAAGGGGGGGCCCCCCTTTTTTGGGAGTTGGTTAATTTTTTCCAAAAATTTGGGTTGACCACACCAATAGGGGGTTTTTTTTTTAAAACTTGTAATTCCCTAGGGGAAGGGAGGGAAAAAAAAAACCCAACAAAAAAAAAAATTTTGGCCCAAAAAAAATTTTTGTCCCCCCAAAAAAGCTTTAGACAATTTGTCCCCACCCCGGTGTTCCCCAAAAATGGTTTTTTAAAATAGGAGTGATCTTGTACCCCAAAAACTAGAGTTTCTTGTACCCCACCCAAAAGGTAGATGCTTGTAAAACCCCAAATAGGTAGTGATGCTTGTACAACCCCAAATAGGAGTTGCTTTACCACACCAACTAGGTAGTATGCTTGTACCCCAAACCCAAATAGGAGTATGCTTGTACCACACCAACTAGGTAGGATGCTTGTACCACACCCAAATAGGTAGTGATGCTTGTATTTTTCCCAAACCAAAGGGATTTTAAAACCCCAAAGGAGTTGCTTGTAAACCCCCCAAACCCCAAAAAAGGGAGTGTGCTTGTACCACACCAACTAGGTAGTGATGCTTGTAAACCAACTAGGTAGTGTGCTTGAAAAACCCCCCTAGGTTGTTTTCCCAAAAATAGGTTGTTTGAACCCCCAAAGGGGGTTTTTTGACCCACCAATAGGAATTTTTTCCCCAAAAAAGGGGAAAACCCCTTTTTTTTTCCCCACCAACTAGGTAGTGATGCTTGTACCACACCAACTAGGTAGTGATCTTGTACCCCACCAAAGGGGGTTTTTTCCCCCCCCCAAAAAAATTGCTTGTACCCCACCAATAGGGAGTGATGCTTTTACCACACCAAATAGAGGATGCTTGTACCCCACCAACTAGGTATGATGCTTGTACCACACCAACTAGAGTATTTTTGTACCAACCCCCCTGGTAGTGATGCTTGTACCACACCAACTAGGTAGGGATGCTTGTACCACACCAACTAGGTAGTGATGCTTGTAGTATATCAACTAGGTAGTGATGCTTGTACCACACCACTAGGTAGTGATGCTTGTACAACACCAACTAGGTAGTGATGCTTGTACCACACCAACTAGGTAGTGATGCTTGTACCACACCAACTAGGTAGTGATGCTTGTACCACACCAACTAGGTAGTGATGCTTGTACCACACCAACTAGGTAGTGATGCTTGTAGTATACCAACTAGGTAGTGATGCTTGTGTACCACACCAACTAGGTAGTGATGCTTGTACCACACAACTAGGTAGTGATGCTTGTACCACACCAACTAGGTAGTGATGCTTGTACCACACCAACTAGGTAGTGATGCTTGTAGTATACCAACTAGGTAGTGATGCTTGTACCACACCAACTAGGTAGTGATGCTTGTACCACACCAACTAGGTATTGATGCTTGTAGCACACCAACTAGGTAGTGATGCTTGTAGCACACCAACTAGGTAGTGATTGATGTAGCACACCAACTAGGTAGTGATTGATGTAGCACACCAACTAGGTAGTGATTGATGTAGCACACCAACTAGGTAGTGATTGATGTAGCACACCAACTAGGTAGTGATTGATGTAGCACACCAACTAGGTAGTGATTGATGTAGCACACCAACTAGGTAGTGATTGATGTAGCACACCAACTAGGTAGTGATGCTTGTATCACACCAACTAGGTAGTGATTGATGTAGCACACCAACTAGGTAGTGATTGATGTAGCACACCAACTAGGTAGTGATTGATGTAGCACACCAACTAGGTAGTGATTGATGTAGCACACCAACTAGGTAGTGATTGATGTAGCACACCAACTAGGTAGTGATTGATGTAGCACACCAACTAGGTAGTGATTGATGTAGCACACCAACTAGGTAGTGATTGATGTAGCACACCAACTAGGTAGTGATTGATGTAGCACACCAACTAGGTAGTGATGCTTGTATCACACCAACTAGGTAGTGATTGATGTAGCACACCAACTAGGTAGTGATTGATGTAGCACACCAACTAGGTAGTGATTGATGTAGCACACCAACTAGGTAGTGATTGATGTAGCACACCAACTAGGTAGTGATTGATGTAGCACACCAACTAGTAGTGATTGATGTAGCACACCAACTAGGTAGTGATTGATGTAGCACACCAACTAGGTAGTGATGCTTGTAGCACACCAACTAGGTAGTGATTGATGTAGCACACCAACTAGGTAGTGATTGATGTAGCACACCAACTAGGTAGTGATTGATGTAGCACACCAACTAGGTAGTGATTGATGTAGCACACCAACTAGGTAGTGATTGATGTAGCACACCAACAAGGTAGTGATTGATGAGCACACCAACTAGGTAGTGATGATGTAGCACACCACTAGGTAGTGATTGATGTAGCACACCAACTAGGTAGTGATTGATGTAGCACACCAACTAGGTAGTGATTGATGTAGCACACCAACTAGGTAGTGATTGATGTAGCACACCAACTAGGAAGTGATTGATGTAGCACAACCAACTAGGTAGTGATTGATGTAGCACACCAACTAGGTAAGTGATTGATGTATCACACCAACTAGGTAGTGATTGATGTAGCACTACCAACTAGGTAGTGATTGCTTGTAATCACACCAACTAGGTAGTGATTGATGTAGCCCACCAAGTAGGTAGTGATTGATGTAGCACACCAACTAGGTAGTGATTGATTGTAGCACACCAACTAGGTAAGTGATTGATGTAGCACACCAACTAGGTAGTGATTGATTGTATCACACCAACTAGGAAGTGATTGATGTAGCACACAACTAGGTAGTGATTGATGTAGACACACCAACTAGGTAGTGATTGCTTGTATCACACCAAACTAGGTAGTGATTGATGTAGCACAACCAAGTAGGTAGTGATTGATGTAGCACACCAAACTAGTAGTGATTGATGTAGCACACCAACTAGGTAGTGATTGATGTAGCACACCAACTAGGTAGTGATTGATGTAGCACACCAACTAGGTAGTGATTGATGTAGCACACCAACTAGGTAGTGATTGATGTAGCACACCAACTAGGTAGTGATTGATGTAGCACACCAACTAGGTAGTGATTGATGTAGCACACCAACTAGGTAGTGATTGATGTAGCACACCAACTAGGTAGTGATTGATGTAGCACACCAACTAGGTAGTGATTGATGTAGCACACCAACTAGGTAGTGATTGATGTAGCACACCAACTAGGTAGTGATTGATGTAGCACACCAACTAGGTAGTGATTGATGTAGCACACCAACTAGGTAGTGATTGATGTAGCACACCAACTAGGTAGTGATTGATGTAGCACACCAACTAGGTAGTGATTGATGTAGCACACCAACTAGGTAGTGATTGATGTAGCACACCAACTAGGTAGTGATTGATGTAGCACACCAACTAGGTAGTGATTGATGTAGCACACCACCTAGGTAGTGATTGATGTAGCACACAAACAAGGTAGTGATGCTTGTATCACACCAATAGGTAGTGATGTATGTATCACACCAACTAGGTAGTGATTGATGTAGCACACAACTAGGTAGTGATGCTTGTATCACACCAACTAGGTAGTGATTGATGTAGCACACCAACTAGGTAGTGATTGATGTAGCACACCAACTAGGTAGTGATTGAGTAGCACACCAACTAGGTAGTGATTGATGTAGCACACCAACTAGGTAGTGATTGATGTAGCACACAACTAGGTAGTGATTGATGTAGCACACCAACTAGGTAGTGATTGATGTAGCACACCAAACTAGGTAGTGATGCTGTATGCACACCAACTAGGTAGTGATTGATGTAGCACACCAACTAGGTAGTGATTGATGTAGCACACCAACTAGGTAGTGATGCTTGTATCCACACCAACTAGGTAGTGATGATGTAGCACACCAATAGGTAGTGATTGATGTAGCACACCAACTAGGTAGTGATGCTTGTACCACACCAACTAGGTAGTGATTGATGTAGCACACCAACTAGGTAGTGATTGATGTAGCACACCAACTAGGTAGTGATTGATGTAGCACACCAACTAGGTAGTGATTGATGTAGCACACCAACTAGGTAGTGATTGATGTAGCACACCAACTAGGTAGTGATGCATGTACCACACCAACTAGGTAGTGATTGATTGTATCACACCAACTAGGTAGTGATTGATGTAGCACACCAACTAGGTAAGTGATTGATGTAGCACACCAACTAGGTAGTGATTGATGTAGCACACCAACTAGGTAGTGATTGATGTAGCACACCAACTAGGTAGTGATTGATGTAGCACACCAACTAGGTAGTGATTGATGTAGCACACCAACTAGGTAGTGATTGATGTAGCACACCAACTAGGTAGTGATTGATGTAGCACACCAACTAGGTAGTGATTGATGTAGCACACCAACTAGGTAGTGATTGATGTAGCACACCAACTAGGTAGTGATTGATGTAGCACACCAACTAGGTAGTGATTGATGTAGCACACCAACTAGGTAGTGATTGATGTAGCACACCAACTAGGTAGTGATTGATGTAGCACACCAACTAGGTAGTGATTGATGTAGCACACCAACTAGGTAGTGATGCTTGTATCACACCAACTAGGTAGTGATTGATGTAGCACACCAACTAGGTAGTGATTGATGTAGCACACCAACTAGGTAGTGATTGATGTAGCACACCAACTAGGTAGTGATTGATGTAGCACACCAACTAGGTAGTGATTGATGTAGCACACCAACTAGGTAGTGATTGATGTAGCACACCAACTAGGTAGTGATTGATGTAGCACACCAACTAGGTAGTGATTGATGTAGCACACCAACTAGGTAGTGATTGATGTAGCACACCAACTAGGTAGTGATTGATGTAGCACACCAACTAGGTAGTGATTGATGTAGCACACCAACTAGGTAGTGATGCTTGTACCACACCAACTAGGTAGTGATGCTTGTATCACACCAACTAGGTAGTGATTGATGTAGCACACCAACTAGGTAGTGATTGATGTAGCACACCAACTAGGTAGTGATTGATGTAGCACACCAACTAGGTAGTGATGCTTGTATCACACCAACTAGGTAGTGATTGATGTAGCACACCAACTAGGTAGTGATGCTTGTATCACACCAACTAGGAAGTGATTGATGTAGCACACCAACTAGGTAGTGATTGATGTAGCACACCAACTATGGTAGTGATTGATGTAGCACACCAACTAGGTAGTGATTGATGTAGCACACCAACTAGGTAGTGATTGATGTATCACACCAACTAGGTAAGTGATTGATGTAGCACACCAACTAGGTAGTGATTGATGTAGCACACCAACTAGTAGTGATTGATGTAGCACACCAACTAGGTAGTGATGATGTATCCACACCAACTAGGTAGTGATTGATGTAGCACACCAACTAGGTAGTGATTGATGTAGCACACCAACTAGGTAGTGATTGATGTAGCACACCAACTAGGTAGTGATGCTTGTACCACACCAACTAGGTAGTGATGCTTGTACCACACAACTAGGTAGTGATGCTTGTAGTATACCAACTAGGTAGTGAGGCTTTTAGTATACCAACTACGTAGTGATGCTTGTACCACAACAACTAGGTAGTGATCCTTGTACCACACCAACTAGGTAGTGATGCTTGTACCACACCAACTAGGTAGTTATGCTTGAACCACACCAACTAGGTAGTGATGCTTGTACCACACCAACTAGGTAGTGATGCTTGTACCACACCAACTAGGTAGTGATGCTTGTAGTATACCAACTAGGTAGTGATGCTTGTACCACACCAACTAGGTAGTGATGCTTGTACCACACCAACTAGGTAGTGATTGCTTGTACCACACCAACTAGGTAGTGATGCTTGTACCATACCACTAGGTAGTGATGCTTGTACCACACCAACTAGGTAGTGATGCTTGTACCACACCAACTAGGTAGTGATGCTTGTACCACACCAACTAGGTAGTGATTGATGTAGCACACCAACTAGGTAGTGATTGATGTAGCACACCAACTAGGTAGTGATTGATGTAGCACACCAACTAGGTAGTGATTGATGTAGCACACCAACTAGGTAGTGATTGATGTATCACACCAACTAGGTAGTGATTGATGTAGCACACCAACTAGGTAGTGATGCTTGTAGCACACCAACTAGGTAGTGATTGATGTAGCACACCAACAAGGTAGTGATTGATGTACCACACCAACTAGGTAGTGATTGATGTAGCACACCAAATGGGTAGTGATTGATGTAGCACACCAACTAGTAGTGATTGATGTAGCACACCAACTAGGTAGTGATTGATGTAGCACACCAACTAGGTAGTGATTGATGTAGCACACCAACTAATAAGTGATTGATGTAGCACACCATCTAGGTAGTGATTGATGTAGCACACCAACTAGGTAGTGATTGATGTAGCACACCAACTAGGTAGTGATGATGTATCACACCAACTAGGTAGTGACTTGATGTAGCCACACCTACGAGGCTAGTGAGTTGATTGTAGCAACACCAACTAGGTAGTGATGCTTGTACGCAAGCAGAACCAACTAGGGTAGTGATGCTTGTAGTATACCAACCTAGGTAGTGGATCTGAATGTAGCAAACCCAACTAGGTAGTGTACTTGATGAGCCACAGCCAACCTAGGTAGTGATGATGTAACCACACCAACTAGATAGTGATTGGATTGTAGGCCACACCAACTAGGTCAGTGATTGATTGTAGCAAATCAATTCGTAGGTAGTGATGGATTGTAGCCACACCAGACTATGTAGTAGTGATTGTATTGTAGCACACCAGCTAGGTAGTGATGGATTGTACCACACCAACTAGGTAGTGATTGATTGTAGCATAACCAACTAGGTAGTGAGTGCATGTACCACAACCAACTAGGTCAGTGATTGATTGTAGCCACACCAAACTAGGTAGTGATGGCTTGTACCACACCAACTAGGTAGTGATGCTTGTACCACACCAACTAGGTAGTGATGCTGTAGCACACCAACTAGGTAGTGATGCTTGTATCCACACCAACTAGGTAGTGATGCTATGTACACACCAACTAGGTAGTGATTGCTTGTATCACACCAACTAGGTAGTGATTGCTTGTAGCACACCAACTAGGTAGTGATTGATGTACACACCAACTAGGTAGTGATGCTATGTTACCACACCAACTAGGTAGTGATTGATTGTAGCACACCAACTAGGTAGTGATTGATTGTAGCACACCAACTAGGTAGTGATTGCTTATACCACACCAACTAGGTAGTGATGATTGTAGCCACACCAACTAGGTAGTGATGCTTTGTATCACACCAACTAGGTAGTGATTGCTGTAGCTCACCAACTAGGTAGTGATGATTGTAGCACACCAACTAGGTAGTGATGCTTGTACCACACCAACTAGGTAGTGATGCTTGTAGCACACCAACTAGGTAGTGATGCTTGTAGCACACCAACTAGGTAGTGATGCTTGTAGCACACCAACTAGGTAGTGATGCTTGTAGCCACACCAACTAGGTAGTGATGCTTGTACCACACCAACTAGGTAGTGATGCTTGTACCACACCAACTAGGTAGTGATGCTTGTACCACACCAACTAGGTAGTGATGCTTGTACCACACCAACTAGGTAGTGATGCTTGTACCTATACCAACTAGGTAGTGATGCTTGTACAACACCAACTAGGTAGTGATGCTTGTACCACACCAACCTAGGTAGTGATGCTTGTAGCTACACCACTTAGGTAGTGATGCCTTGTACACACCAACTAGGTTAGTGATGCTTGTACCACACAACTAGGTAGTGATGCTTGTAGCACACCAACTAGGTAGTGATGCTTGTAGTATACCAACTAGGTAGTGATGCTTGTACAACAACAACTAGGTAGTGATGCTTGTAGCACACCAACTAGGTAGTGATGCTTGTACCACACCAACTAGGTAGTGATGCTTGTACCACACCAACTAGGTAGGTGATGCTTGTACCACACCAACTAGGTAGTGATGCTTTGTACCACACTAACTAGGTAGTGATGCTTGTAGCATACCAACTAGGTAGTGATGCTTGGACCACACCACACTAGGATTAGTGATGCTTGTACCATCCCAACCAACTAGGTAGTGATGCTTGTACCACACCTAACTAGGTAGTGATGCTGTAGCATACCACTAGTTAGTGATGGCTTGTAGCTACTACCAACTAGGTAGTGATGCTTGTATCACACCCAACTCAGATGTTGATGCATTGTACCACACCAACTATGTATTGATGCTTGATAGCCACACCCACTAGGTAATGTGTGCTTGTAGTATCCACCCAATAGGTAAGTGATGCTTGTAGTACCTACAACCAACTAGTGATGCTTGTACCACACCAACTAGGTAGTGATGCTTGTACCACACGAATAGGTAGTGAGCTTGTAGTAAACCAACTAGGTAGTGAGGCTTTTAGTACTACACAATAGCGTAGTGTGCTTGTAGCCACACCACTAGGTAGTGATCCTTGTACGCACACCAACTAGGTAGTGATGCTTGTAGCACACCAACTAGGTAGTGATTGATGTAGCAAACCAACTAGGTAGTGATTGATGTAGCACACCAACTAGGTAGTGATTGATGCAGCGCACCAACTAGATAGTGATTGATGTAGCACACCAACTAGGTAAGTGATTGATGTAGCACACCAACTAGGTAAGTGATTGATGTAGCACACCAACTAGGTAGTGATTGATGTAGCACACCAACTAGGTAGTGATTGATGTAGCACACCAACTAGGTAGTGATTGATGTAGCACACCAACTAGGTAGTGATTGATGTAGCACACCAACTAGGTAGTGATTGATGTAGCACACCAACTAGGTAGTGATTGATGTAGCACACCAACTAGGTAGTGATTGATGTAGCACACCAACTAGGTAGTGATTGATGTAGCACACCAACTAGGTAGTGATTGATGTAGCACACCAACTAGGTAGTGATTGATGTAGCACACCAACTAGGTAGTGATTGATGTAGCACACCAACTAGGTAGTGATTGATGTAGCACACCAACTAGGTAGTGATTGATGTAGCACACCAACTAGGTAGTGATTGATGTAGCACACCAACTAGGTAGTGATTGATGTAGCACACCAACTAGGTAGTGATTGATGTAGCACACCAACTAGGTAGTGATTGATGTAGCACACCAACTAGGTAGTGATTGATGTAGCACACCAACTAGGTAGTGATTGATGTAGCACACCAACTAGGTAGTGATTGATGTAGCACACCAACTAGGTAGTGATTGATGTAGCACACCAACTAGGTAGTGATTGATGTAGCACACCAACTAGGTAGTGATTGATGTAGCACACCAACTAGGTAGTGATTGATGTAGCACACCAACTAGGTAGTGATTGATGTAGCACACCAACTAGGTAGTGATTGATGTAGCACACCAACTAGGTAGTGATTGATGTAGCACACCAACTAGGTAGTGATTGATGTAGCACACCAACTAGGTAGTGATTGATGTAGCACACCAACTAGGTAGTGATTGATGTAGCACACCAACTAGGTAGTGATTGATGTAGCACACCAACTAGGTAGTGATTGATGTAGCACACCAACTAGGTAGTGATTGATGTAGCACACCAACTAGGTAGTGATTGATGTAGCACACCAACTAGGTAGTGATTGATGTAGCACACCAACTAGGTAGTGATGCTTGTAGCACACCAACTAGGTAGTGATTGATGTAGCACACCAACTAGGTAGTGATTGATGTAGCACACCAACTAGGTAGTGATTGATGTAGCACACCAACTAGGTAGTGATTGATGTAGCACACCAACTAGGTAGTGATTGATGTAGCACACCAACTAGGTAGTGATTGATGTAGCACACCAACTAGGTAGTGATTGATGTAGCACACCAACTAGGTAGTGATTGATGTAGCACACCAACTAGGTAGTGATGCTTGTATCACACCAACTAGGTAGTGATTGATGTAGCACACCAACTAGGTAGTGATTGATGTAGCACACCAACTAGGTAGTGATTGATGTAGCACACCAACTAGGTAGTGATTGATGTAGCACACCAACTAGGTAGTGATTGATGTAGCACACCAACTAGGTAGTGATTGATGTAGCACACCAACTAGGTAGTGATTGATGTAGCACACCAACTAGGTAGTGATTGATGTATCACACCAACTAGGTAGTGATTGATGTAGCACACCAACTAGGTAGTGATTGATGTAGCACACCAACTAGGTAGTGATTGATGTAGCACACCAACTAGGTAGTGATTGATGTAGCACACCAACTAGGTAGTGATTGATGTAGCACACCAACTAGGTAGTGATTGATGTAGCACACCAACTAGGTAGTGATTGATGTAGCACACCAACTAGGTAGTGATTGATGTAGCACACCAACTAGGTAGTGATTGATGTAGCACACCAACTAGGTAGTGATTGATGTAGCACACCAACTAGGTAGTGATTGATGTAGCACACCAACTAGGTAGTGATTGATGTAGCACACCAACTAGGTAGTGATTGATGTAGCACACCAACTAGGTAGTGATTGATGTAGCACACCAACTAGGTAGTGATTGATGTAGCACACCAACTAGGTAGTGATTGATGTAGCACACCAACTAGGTAGTGATTGATGTAGCACACCAACTAGGTAGTGATTGATGTAGCACACCAACTAGGTAGTGATTGATGTAGCACACCAACTAGGTAGTGATTGATGTAGCACACCAACTAGGTAGTGATTGATGTAGCACACAACTAGGTAGTGATTGATGTAGCACACCAACTAGGTAGTGATTGATGTAGCACACCAACTAGGTAGTGATTGATGTAGCACACCAACTAGGTAGTGATTGATGTAGCACACCAACTAGGTAGTGATTGATGTAGCACACCAACTAGGTAGTGATTGATGTAGCACACCAACTAGGTAGTGATTGATGTAGCACACCAACTAGGTAGTGATTGATGTATCACACCAACTAGGTAGTGATTGATGTAGCACACCAACTAGGTAGTGATTGATGTAGCACACCAACTAGGTAGTGATGCTTGTATCACACCAACTAGGTAGTGATGATGTAGCACACCAACTAGGTAGTGATTGATGTAGCACACCAACTAGGTAGTGATTGATGTAGCACACCAACTAGGTAGTGATTGATGTAGCACACCAACTAGGTAGTGATTGATGTAGCACACCAACTAGGTAGTGATTGATGTAGCACCACCAACTAGGTAGTGATTGATGTAGCACACCAACTAGGTAGTGATTGATGTAGCACACCAACTAGGTAGTGATTGATGTAGCACACCAACTAGGTAGTGATTGATGTAGCACACCAACTAGGTAGTGATTGATGTAGCACACCAACTAGGTAGTGATTGATGTAGCACACCAACTAGGTAGTGATTGATGTAGCACACCAACTAGGTAGTGATTGATGTAGCACACCAACTAGGGTAGTGATTGCTTGTAGCACACCAACTAGGTAGTGATTGTGTAGCACACCAACTAGGTAGTGATTGATGTAGCACACACAACTAGGTAGTGATGCTGTAGTATACCAACTAGGTAGTGATGCTTGTAGTATACCAACTAGTTAGTGATGCTTGTACCACACCAACTAGGTAGTGATGCTTGTAGTATACCAACTAGTTAGTGATGCTTGTAGTATACCAACTAGGTAGTGATGCTTGTACCACACCAACTAGGTAGTGATGCTTGTAGTATACCAACTAGGTAGTGATGCTTGTAGTATACCAACTAGGTAGTGATGCTTGTAGTATACCAACTAGTTAGTGATGCTTGTAGTATACCAACTTAGTAGTGATGCTTGTAGTATACCAACTAGTTAGTGATGCTGTACCACACCACTAGGTAGTGATGCTTGTAGTATGCCACTAGGTAGTGATGCTTGTATATCCACTAATTAGTGGATGCTTGTACCACACCAACTAGTAGTGATGCTTGTAGTATACCAACTAGGTAGTGATGCCTTAGTATGCCCACCTGTTATGATCTTGTAGTATACCAACTGTTATTGATGCCATGTACCAACACCAACTAGGTAGTGATGGCTTGTATCACACCAACTAGGTAGTGATTGATGTAGCACACCACCTAGGTAGTGATTGATGTAGCACACCAACTAGGTAGTGATTGATGTATCACATCAACTAGGTAGTGATTGATGTAGCACACCAACTAGGTAGTGATTGATGTAGCACACCAACTAGGTATTGATTGATGTAGCACACCAACTAGGTAGGATTGATGTAGCACCACCAACTAGGAAGTGGATGCTTGTAGCACACCAACTAGGAAGTGATTGATGTAGCACAC
>JACEFZ010015199.1:15000-65847 GCA_014155875.1 Cepaea nemoralis
ACATTCACTTTAATTGCCCTTCGCTTTCACTTTCATTGTTCTCTTCATTCACTTTAATTCTTCCGAAGTCGGAGAATGTCTGCCTGCATGGCGAGGAACCACCAGTCAGAACACCAATAAATCAGACATGGGACAACGGATACTCACGCAAACCTCAGGTCCTGTATGACATCACACTGATGTTGGACAACAGGATGTCTTCATCCGACATATAGGACTTCGCGCTGGAGATCACAGCAGTAGTGTAACTCGGGCTCCACCACCAATCGATTTCCACCTCAAAGGGCGATAACTCCGGGTTTTTTTTAATTTCCACCTCAAAGGGCGATAACTCTCCGGATTTTTTAAAAAGTCAAGGGCGATAACTCGTTTTTTTTTAAATAGGCGTGTGTCCGATTAGGTGTGGTCTAGTGACACTAGGTACTATAACAACATAAAAAATACAACATTCGAAATAACAAACGAGTCAAGTAAGGTATATGTTTTTTATTAAATCATATATATATATAAACAATACAATGCATATTAAATAAGTAGCGGCATAGTGGAAAATTCTGGAACGTAGTACCGGGGAGTTATACGTCGGCAAGTGTGGGGAAAATCTCCGGCGGGTGTGACGGTGGTCGGTTCATAACAGACGTGGAGGGGGTGCATACGGAAAAGTCATTAAGTAAAGGGTTGTAAAAACGTGGGTGAGTGGTGTGTTAAAATATTTTGAACTGTTAGCGCATTGGTGGTGTACAATAGTACGAATAGAAGGAATAGGTGCGGTGGGGATAGTAGTGAGTATGGGTTAGTGAAATTAGTTGATAAGGGTGGTTATTAGTGCTATGTAGATGTTCATAGTAGCTTATTCACTAACATAACACGTGTTACAAATGAAACCTTGAAAGCTAAAGATCGCTGATTGTAATGGATATAGTGTAGTATCATTCGGTGGTAAGGGGTGGGTACCAGGTATTAGCGGTCAACAGATGGTCAAGCAGTGGTCAAGTGGTGCTCAAGTGAGGAAATTTTAGGGAAAAGTGGTTATAATGATAGGGTGATGCTTAAAGGGTGGTAAATTAGTGGTCAAATAGTGGTCAGGCAGTGGTCAAGCAGTGGTCAAGTGAGGAAATTTTAGGGGAAAGTAGTTGTAATGATATGGTGATGATTAAAGGGTGATAAATTAGTGGTCAAGCAGTGGTCAAGGGGTGGTCAAGTGAGGACATTTTAGGGAAAAAGTGGTTGTAATGACATGGTGATGATTAAAGGGTGGTAAATTAGTGGTCAAGCAATGGTCAAGTGAGGAAAATTTTAGGGAAAAGTGGTTATAATGATATGGTGATGATTAAAGGGTGGTAAATTAGTGGTCAAGTAGTGGTCAACCAATGGTCAAGTAGTGGTCAAGTGAGGAAATTTTAGGGAAAAGTGGTTATAATGATATGGTGATGATTAAAGGGTGGTAAATTAGTGGTCAAGTAGTGGTCAGCCAATGGTCAAGTAGTGGTCAAGTGGTCGAGTGACCACTTAAATTGTAGATGACGATGTCCCTAAGATTATGGTAGTGGTTAAAGTGATCGATGACATGGTCAAGTAGCGGTCAACCAGTGGTCAAGTGGTCGAATGACCACTTAAAAGGTAGAGAAAAGTACGTATATTGAAACGGTGATGGTAAAATGGTCGACAACGTGGTCAAGCACTGGTCAAGTAGTGCTCAACCAGTGGTCAACCGCTCAAGTGAGAAAATTGTAGGGTATGGTACGTGTTGTGAAACAGAGATGAATAAATTAAGTAGTGACGTTGTCAAATAGTGATCAAGTAGCGGGCAAGTACTGGTCAAATGGTCGAGTGACCACTTAAATTGTAAGGGAAAGTACGTGTAGTGAACCTGTGTTGGTTAAAGTGATCGATGACGTGCTCAAGTAGTGGCCAAGTAGTGGTAAATGGTCGAATGACTACTTAAATTGTCGGTGAAAGTAGGTATGGTGACATGGTGATGATCAAGAGTTGGTCAAGTGGTGCTCAAATAGTGGTCAAGTAGTGGTCAAGTAGTCGAATGACCACTTAAATTATAGGGTATGGTACGTGTAGTGAAACGGTGATGGTAAAATAAGTAAGGACATAGTCAAATAGTGGTCAAGTACTGGTGAAGTAGTGATCAAGTGGTCGAAGGATCACTTAAATTGTAGGGTATGGTATGTGTAGTGACATGATGATGGTTAAAGTGATCGATGAAATGATCAAGACGTTATGCCGACTGCTAAGTTCAGAAAGTAATGTCCTTACTATCGGCAATTTCCCTTGACAGGAGCGTCTCGAGCACTGATTTTGTATTGATCAATAGCACCTAGTGGTACAGTCGACACACATGGACAATAGTTACATCCGGTCAAAGATGGCGTCGCACCCTATCACACATGGGTAATTGCTACAACCAAACTACGTCTCATTCACTAAAACTGGTCAAATATGGCGTCACATCCGGTCACATGGGTAATGGGACATCTGAGACACGTGGTTAAGAGGGAAACTATAGAAAAAGGTGTCCTATCGGTTGTCGAGTCAGGGAACCTAACGTATGATGATCACTGTGTATAGGAGTGAATACACTGCAGCATCAACACTGCATCCGAAGGGTAAAATGGTCACCCCCTTCTCTCTCTCTTTTTCTATAACCGTGTAGTCCTAGTGTTATCCGGTTACACCAAAGGACACCGGGGCATCAACACAACAAACTGCCCCGATTCAACCTTAGGCAATGCACGTAACATGACAGGTCACATGTCCGCCGTCATAACCAGCGACGTTATCACGTATCAAATTAGACATCCACACTTTCATTTCCTTTCTATGTGGCCATAGTGTCTTTACATCTTTCTCCAGAAAGCCATTTCCAAGACCAGTATATGTTTTTTCAGTGTACCTGCTCAGTGCCACACTTCACAACCAGACAAAAGTACACCTTCTATGTACCACTTCAACCATCAAATAAGAAAATATGTTAGACAAAATATTAAAATTATTGGTCAAATACAGAAATATCTCGTCCAAACTTATAAAAAGTACGAACATTTGTTAACCTATTGGGAAAAATATCAATCAAGTAGGAAAGTTTGTTAGTCAAATAGAAAAAATATTGACCACGTAACGATATATCTTGTCCACACTTATGAAAAGTAGGGAAATTTGTTAGTCAAATGATAAAAAAAAAGATTGACCAAGTAACGAAATACCCCCACCAAACTTATGAAAAGTACGAAACTTTGTTAAGCAAGTATGAAAATGCATCGACCAAACAGAGAAATATATCACCCAAACTTATAAAAAGTAGGAACATATGTTAACCAAATGGAAAATATCTTGGCCAAATAGGAAAATATTGTCCAAGTAACGAAAATACATCGTTCAAACCTACGAAAAGTAGGAAACATTGTTAATTAAATGTGAAAATTTTGGCCAAATTTCAACCAAACTTATAAATATTTCAACTAAACTTATAAAAAAGTAGGAACATTTGTCAGCCAAATGGGAAAAAGGTCGGCTAAATACAGAAATATCGCAATCAAACTTATAAAAAGAAGGAAAATATTGACCAAGTAACGAAATACCTCGTCGAAACTTATAAAAATGTAGGAAACTTTGTTAACCAAATGTGAAAAAAACAAAACAAATATTGATCAAGTAAAGAAATAACTCCTCCAAATCTATGAAAAGTACGAAACCTTGGTACCCAAATCCGACAAATATAGGTCAAATACTGAAATATTTCATCCAAACTTATGAAAGGTAGAAAATTGTCTTAACCAACTGGGGTAAATATTGCTCAAACTAAGAAACATGTCGACCGAAGTAGGAAATTACGTGAACCAAAGTAATAAAATTGTTGGCCAAATACGAAAAAGTATCGGTCAAACTTATAGATGTCTCGTTTAAACTTATAACATGTATGAACATTTGTTAGGTAAAGGTGAAAGATATTGGCCAAGTAATGAAATATCGCATCCGAACTTATAAACTGTACGAGTTAACCAAAGGCAAAAAGGCCAAAATACGAAATGTCTCGACCAAGCTTATAAAAATCTAGGAAAAAATATTACAACTAAAATATTGATCAAAAATTATAACTTCAAACATTATAAAAATAACCAAATGTGAAAAACATCATCCAAAGACAGAAATATTTCAACTAAACTTATAAATAAGTCACCAAAAGGGAAAAGGGCAAGTACAGAAATAGCTATGGAAAAAGTAAGTCCACAAAACTAAGAAAACAATGTAACTTCTGTAGTCAAATGTGTCTTGAAGTTTTATCTGAAAAGACATTTCACAATACATAATCAGCACCACTTTCCTTGTTTTACGTTACCGAAGGCCTCCACCGTATCTGGTACAGAAACCCTTATACATCACTCATCTCTCCACACTCTTGGTTTCTTTCTAATACAAAGTGGTCACATCACCAAGAACTTCAAACCTCCATTGTACACGTGCTCCATTGAAACACCCATGACAGTTAACAACATGTATGGCCATGTAATCTGTGAGTCCATCGGGATAGTTCATCCGAGTATTCATCACCAAAGATCCATTTCCCATGGCTGACAGCTTCAACTTGGTATATCACATCTTATTCTAACATATACTTTACATGAAATTTCCCAAATTTGGGGATCTATTAAAGAATACGTAATGAGATACACAAAGACACCAAGAACATATCAGACAAAACAACTCACAAACCAGACTTAGAACTAAAACTTAAACCATATCAGATGAACCACCCAACAAGTAGTACTAGAACTCAAAACATAACGATATTAAGGAAACGCATACTTACACATTGTCAGACATTGGATTTAAATCCCCTACTACTATCATATCACTGGTGTCGAAGTCCCCGTTTCACAAAAACACCCTCTTGTCAGTTGTTAGTGAAAACCATTACACCAGTCCAGAATTGTGACTCGTAGAATCTACACTCACACAGGATCTATTAAAGAATACGTATGAGATACACCAAGACAACAAGAACATATCATACAAAACAATTCACAAACTAAAACTTAAACCATATCAGATGAACCACCCAACAAGTACTACTAGAACTCAAAACATAATGATATTAAGGAAACGCATACTAGTTTATTTCTGTTTATAACTGTTTTAATATGGCAGAGAGAAACATGGTAATTAGACTATATCTGCCTTCTTCACTGCTGTCCTTTGTTCGATGACTTTTCTTCTTTGCTTGTCCTTCAGAACTGGATTCAATTTTTTTTTTCAAGTCTTGTACACGCCTTTCAAAATGCTCACGTTCTCTGATTATATGGTGCCAGTTACCATGGCGTTCTTCGGTGCCAACAGTATGGACTGTCAAGAAGTGAGCATTTTGAAAGGCGTGTACAAGACTTGAAAAAGAAAAAATTGAATCCAGTTCTGAAGGACAAGCAAAGAAGAAAAGTGAGAAGAGTTTCTGAGAAGAATACTCAACGTATCAAGAAGAGATAAGATCAGAAATGAAGAAATCAGGACTAAAGTAGGGGTTAAAGCTGCTCTAGATTTTATTAGAAAGCAGCAAGTCAAATGGTTTGGCCATGCAAGTAGGCTACCAGTCAACAGCATGCCACAACAAGCAATGATGTACAGACCAGATGGAAACAGAGGAAGAGGCCGACCACGTAAACGTTGGACTGAGGGAATAACAGAATCCATGGGAATGTCGATATACGAAGCCCATAACCGGGCACTCTCACGAAGTTTATACTTCACCTCGACACCGCAAGGTACAAGAGGAACATGATGAGATGAGATGAGATGAGATGCCTTTGGTTAACTCGTACAGTTTATAAGTTCGGATGCGATATTTCATTACTTGGCCAATATCTTTCACCTTTACCTAACAAATGTTCATACATGTTATAAGTTTAAACGAGACATCTATAAGTTTGACCGATACTTTTTCGTATTTGGCCAACAATTTTATTACTTTGGTTCACGTAATTTCCTACTTCGGTCGACATGTTTCTTAGTTTGAGCAATATTTACCCCAGTTGGTTAAGACAATTTTCTACCTTTCATAAGTTTGGATGAAATATTTCAGTATTTGACCTATATTTGTCGGATTTGGGTACCAAGGTTTCGTACTTTTCATAGATTTGGAGGAGTTATTTCTTTACTTGATCAATATTTGTTTTGTTTTTTCACATTTGGTTAACAAAGTTTCCTACATTTTTATAAGTTTCGACGAGGTATTTCGTTACTTGGTCAATATTTTCCTTCTTTTTATAAGTTTGATTGCGATATTTCTGTATTTAGCCGACCTTTTTCCCATTTGGCTGACAAATGTTCCTACTTTTTTATAAGTTTAGTTGAAATATTTATAAGTTTGGTTGAAATTTGGCCAAAATTTTCACATTTAATTAACAAAGTTTCCTACTTTTCGTAGGTTTGAACGATGTATTTTCGTTACTTGGACAATATTGTCCTATTTGGCCAAGATATTTTCCATTTGGTTAACATATGTTCCTACTTTTTATAAGTTTGGGTGATATATTTCTCTGTTTGGTCGATGCATTTTCATACTTGCTTAACAAAGTTTCGTACTTTTCATAAGTTTGGTGGGGGTATTTCGTTACTTGGTCAATCTTTTTTTTATCATTTGACTAACAAATTTCCCTACTTTTCATAAGTGTGGACAAGATATATCGTTACGTGGTCAATATTTTTTCTATTTGACTAACAAACTTTCCTACTTGATCGATATTTTTCCCAATAGGTTAACAAATGTTCGTACTTTTTATAAGTTTGGACGAGCTATTTCTGTATTTGACCAATAATTTTAATATTTTGTCTAACATATTTTCTTATTTGATGGTTGAAGTGATACATAGAAGGTGTACTTTTGTCTGGTTGTGAAGTGTGGCACTGAGCAGGTACACTGAAAAAACATATACTGGTCTTGGAAATGGCTTTCTGGAGAAATATGTAAAGACACTATGGCCACATAGAAAGGAAATGAAAGTGTGGATGTCTAATTTGATACGTGATAACGTCGCTGGTTATGACGGCGGACATGTGACCTGTCATGTTACGTGCATTGCCTAAGGTTGAATCGGGGCAGTTTGTTGTGTTGATGCCCCGGTGTCCTTTGGTGTAACCGGATAACACTAGGACTACACGGTTATAGAAAAAGAGAGAGAGAAGGGGGTGACCATTTTACCCTTCGGATGCAGTGTTGATGCTGCAGTGTATTCACTCCTATACACAGTGATCATCATACGTTAGGTTCCCTGACTCGACAACCGATAGGACACCCTTTTTCTATAGTTTCCCTCTTAACCACGTGTCTCAGATGT
The DNA here is from genome assembly GCA_014155875.1 of Cepaea nemoralis. Classification (NCBI taxonomy): domain Eukaryota; kingdom Metazoa; phylum Mollusca; class Gastropoda; order Stylommatophora; family Helicidae; genus Cepaea; species Cepaea nemoralis. Next base: position 22,338 of record JACEFZ010015199.1, read on the forward strand.
CCCATTACACATGTGACCGGATGTGACGCCATATTTGACCAGTTTTAGTGAATGAGACGTAGTTTGGTTGTAGCAATTACCCATGTGTGATAGGGTGCGACGCCATCTTTGACCGGATGTAACTATTGTCCATGTGTGTCGACTGTACCACTAGGTGCTATTGATCAATACAAAATCAGTGCTCGAGACGCTCCTGTCAAGGAAATTGCCGCTAGTAAGGACATTACTTTCTGAACTTAGCAGTCGGCATAACGTCTTGATCATTTCATCGATCACTTTAACCATCATCATGTCACTACACATACCATACCCTACAATTTAAGTGATCCTTCGACCACTTGATCACTACTTCACCAGTACTTGACCACTATTTGACTATGTCCTTACTTATTTTACCATCACCGTTTCACTACACGTACCATACCCTATAATTTAAGTGGTCATTCGACTACTTGACCACTACTTGACCACTATTTGAGCACCACTTGACCAACTCTTGATCATCACCATGTCACCATACCTACTTTCACCGACAATTTAAGTAGTCATTCGACCATTTACCACTACTTGGCCACTACTTGAGCACGTCATCGATCACTTTAACCAACACAGGTTCACTACACGTACTTTCCTTTACAATTTAAGTGGTCACTCGACCATTTGACCAGTACTTGCCCGCTACTTGATCACCACTTGACAACGTCACTACTTAATTTATTCATCTTTGTTTCACTACACGTACCATACTCTACAATTTTCTCACTTGAGCGGTTGACCACTGGTTGAGCACTACTTGACCAGTGCTTGACCAAGTTGTCGACCATTTTACCATCACCGTTTCAATATACGTACTTTTCTCTACCTTTTAAGTGTTCATTCGACCACTTGACCACTGGTTGACCGCTACTTGACCATGTCATCGATCACTTTAACCACTACCATAATCTTAGGGACATCGTCATCTACAATTTAAATGGTCACTCGACCACTTGACCACTACTTGACCATTGGCTGACCACTACTTGACCACTAATTTACCACCCTTTAATCATCACCATATCATTATAACCACTTTTCCCTAAAATTTCCTCACTTGACCACTACTTGACCATTGGTTGACCACTACTTGACCACTACTTGACCACTAATTTACCACCCTTTAATCATCACCATATCATTATAACCACTTTTCCCTAAAATTTTCCTTACTTGACCACTACTTGACCACCACTTGACCATTGCTTGACCACTAATTTACCACCCTTTAATCATCACCATGTCATTACAACCACTTTTTCCCTAAAATTTCCTCGCTTGACCACTAATTTATCACCCTTTAATCATCACCATATCATTACAACTACTTGTCCCTAAAATTTCCTCACTTGACCACTGCTTGACCACTGCCTGACCACTATTTGACCACTAATTTACCACCCTTTAAGCATCACCCTATCATTATAACCACTTTTCCCTAAAATTTCCTCACTTGAGCACCACTTGACCACTGCTTGACCATCTGTTGACCGCTAATACCTGGTACCCACCCCTTACCACCGAATGATACTACACTATATCCATTACAATCAGCGATCTTTAGCTTTCAAGGTTTCATTTGTAACACGTGTTATGTTAGTGAATAAGCTACTATGAACATCTACATAGCACTAATAACCACCCTTATCAACTAATTTCACTAACCCATACCCACTACTATCCCCACCGCACCTATTCCTTCTATTCGTACTATTGTACACCACCAATGCGCTAACAGTTCAAAATATTTTAACACACCACTCACCCACGTTTTTACAACCCTTTACTTAATGACTTTTCCGTATGCACCCCCTCCACGTCTGTTATGAACCGACCACCGTCACACCCGCCGGAGATTTTCCCCACACTTGCCGACGTATAACTCCCCGGTACTACGTTCCAGAATTTTCCACTATGCCGCTACTTATTTAATATGCATTGTATTGTTTATATATATATATGATTTAATAAAAAACATATACCTTACTTGACTCGTTTGTTATTTCGAATGTTGTATTTTTTATGTTGTTATAGTACCTAGTGTCACTAGACCACACCTAATCGGACACACGCCTATTTAAAAAAAAACGAGTTATCGCCCTTGACTTTTTAAAAAATCCGGAGAGTTATCGCCCTTTGAGGTGGAAATTTAAAAAAACCCGGTGTTATCGCCCTTTGAGGTGGAAATCGATTTCCACCTCAAAAGGAGGTGATGGAGCCCGAGTTACACTACTCACAGCCAGCGAACACAAGCAAGCAAGCATTCACTTTAATTGTCGCTCACTTTCACTGTTCCTTACATCCACTTGAATTGTCCCTCACCTTCACTTTCAGAGTTCCTTACATTCACTTTCATTGCACTTCATCTTCACTTTTATTGTTCCTTACATTCACTTTAATTGTTCCTCACCTTTAATTTCATTGTTCCTTACATTCACTTTAATTGTCCCCCTCCTTACTTTCATTTCCTTTCTCCCTCGTCTTCACTTCCATTGCCTCTCACCTTCAACCCCCCCCCCCCCTCTATCTTCATTTTCCTAAAGCAATGGCAAACTACTGCACGTAATATTGTCTAGATAATCAATCTGCAGTTGGGGTTGATGGCAACGTCCTGCACAGGCCATACACCATTGTTTTTTCACTATCTGTGTCTATGATCTTTAATTCTCCCCCCCCCCCCCCCCATCTATATCGTTAGATATAAAGATAAAAGACAGCTACAGACCTCTATCAGGGCAAACTGACCTCTGGCAGTTCACACTGACCTCTGGCAGTTCACACTGACCTCTGGCAGTTCACACTGACCTCTGGCAGTTCACACTGACCTATGGCAGTTCACACTGACCTCTGACAGTTCACACTGACCTCTGGCAGGGTAAATTGACCTATAAAATTTTACACTGACCTCTGACAAGGTAAACTGACCTATGAAATTTCACACTGACCTCTGACAGCGTAAACTGACCTCTGAAATTTCACACTGACCTCTGACAGGGTAAACTGACCTCTGAAATTTCACACTGACCTCTGACAGGGTAAACTGACCTCTGAAATTTCACACTGACCTCTGACAGGGTAAACTGACCTCTGAAATTTCACACTGACTTCTAACAGGGTAAATTGACCTGTGAAATTTTACACTGACCTCTGAAAGGGTAAATTGACCTATGAAATTTCACACTGACCTCTGAACAGGGAAAAATGATCTCCGACAGGACACATTGACTAATGACAGGGCACACTATCCACTGACAGGGCTCGCTAACCACAGACAGGGCACACTGACTAATGACAGGGCACACTGACCTCTGACATGGCACACTGACCCCTGACATGGCACACTGACCTCTGACATGGCATGTTGACCTCTGACACGGCACACTGACCTCTGACAGGGCACACTGACCTCTGACATGGCACACTGACCTCTGACATGGCACACTGACTTCTGACATGGCAAGTTGACCTCTGACATGGCACACTAACCTCTGACATGGCAAGTTGACCTCTGACATGGCACACTGACCTTTGACATGGCACACTGACTTCTGACATGGCACACTGACCTCTGACATGGCACACTGACCTCTGACATGGCACACTGACCTCTGACATGGCACACTGACTTCTGACATGGCACACTGACCTCTGACAGGGCACACTGACCTCTGACATGCACACTGACCTCTGACATGGCACACTGACTTCTGACTGGCACACTGACCTCTGACAGGGCAAGCTGACTTCTGCATTGTACACTATATGTAAAAGAATATGAACGCAACACTTCCCATGCTGTTGTTAAATCAATAGATGGCATACTCATACAACCTAACAAATATGTGACCTAGTATATATGAAGCAACACATTTGTTTATCCCACTTTACGACATTACTAACTATGCGACTACTATTTCGTGATTTGCTTTATTATTCCGCCAAGGGTTAATTTGTGCCTGCTAAGGTCGTGAAACTGAAACTGATGCGCCATTACTTTTAATTTGATACTACGAGAAGTTGTTCGTCCTCTAGCTTTGGCAGTAGAGGTGGTATCTTAGGACATTGCTTGCCACCTTCTCATCCTGGGATGTAGAGCTCTCCTGTTGTATGAGTTCTTCTGCGGTTGCTTGTTTGATTCAAAAACAAATTCCAAATTTGGTCTCGTTCAACCTGCTTCTTCAGCGTTGGTTAGAGTTGAGATCCGTAGTTTTTGTGGGTTTTATCCTGTTTCTGTCTGTGCGCTCTTACGAGTGAGTCCTAACTCGGACTGGTTATATAAGCGTTTGTGCAAGTGACGTCAGCTAGGGGATAGGTCGGCGAGTTATCCTTTGTGCCCGTCTTCTCTGGCGGTTTGTTGGTCAGTGTTGGCTTCTAGCTAGTCTGTTTTGCTAGGATGCAGTCCGTATAAGGACTCCTCTTTTGGTTTGCTTGCTTTTGTTTCCTCGCTTTGTGGTCGACCCGAAAACAATCTCAGCTCTAGTTAAACAAATAGCCAAAAAAGTATACCAACTTGCCAAAATTAAAAACTTCCTCGACGAAACCACAAGAAAGATATTCTATACTTCCCACATACAAACACATTATTGCTCAACAATCTAGGATGGATGCTCCAAATCAATAACAAAACGCCTTTATTCACTCCAGAAAAGGGCAGTGCGTCTAATCAATGGTGATAAGTTTACAGATAATTCTAACCTACATGAACGTCTTCAGTTACTGCCACTCCACAAACGCCTACTTTTTAATAAGGCTAAACTAACTCACAAAATCCTATTTCAAAATGCCCCAAGCTACCTTTGGCCATTGTTTAAATATAATGCAAGACATAGCGAACGACTAAATATACTTCATGTCCCTAAACCTAGGATAGACTTATATAAAACAAGCTTAGCATACTCTGCCACTCAGTTGTGGAATAATCTTCCACAAGAAATCAAAGACACCACCAATCATTATACATACAGTCGCAACCTGTTTGAACACTACTTCAGGACAGACTACATGCCCCCTTAAAAAAAAAAAACAGCAACAAAGACAATAATAATGGTAAATTATCCCGAACGACAACTAGCCAAAATAAAAAAAACAAACACACACACATTCCCATATGTGTGGCACGTTACACCCACCTTGGGCATTTATGATGCCCATGTTAAACATTGCCTCAACGAGTCATGTATTATTGATTATTTTTCATGCGTTTTAATGCTTATTGTTCTTTTGTTGTTAAAGAATTGCTTCATAAGAGATGTTGAATGAAAGAATGTATGAGAGGAACTAGAGAAGAAGGGCAGAATGTCAGACGGGCCTGCGTGCCCAATTCTTAACCCTTTGAAAATAAAGATTTTCGTTCGTTCGTTCGTACCAATCATCTAATTCTTCTCGGGTCCACTTTTTCCGGTTGAAGACTGGATCCCCTTGAAAGTATTCGTCATTGAAAATGGGTTGCTGGGTTCGTCTTGGAGTTTCTCACTGGTCTTTGACTTGGCTCCAGCTTGCGGCTTCTCTGCGGTCTTTTGCATGGCTTCTGCTTGCGGCTTCTCTGCGGTCTTTTGCTTGTTTCGTTTGGTATTGTTCCTTTTCGGCTTTGAGCAGTTCTCTCTCTTTCTTGATGGCTTTGAGGACTTCTTCGATTTCCTTCTTCGTCTCGGCCATGCGCTCCATCTCTTGTTGGATGCTGTGTAGAATTTCTTTCATGTCCGTCAGCAGTTGTTCGTTGTCGCTGGTCGGAGTCGGCGTCAGCATTGCCTTGACTTGCTTCTTCAGCTCGTCAATCTGGTTTTGTAGCTGTGATTTTTCGGCTTGTGAGATGTCTGTTGCTGTTTCGCACCTCCGCAGTGCTTCCTTGTATGGTGTCTTTGTAGTTATGGCGGTCTTTAAGACATCTCTATGTCTTTGGAGGTATGGACAGCCCAGGTATCTTGCTCCATGCTTGCCAAGGCAGTTGGCACACTTTCTGTTGTCGTTGGGCGCTCGGAAGTCCTTGTCCTGTTTGGCCAGCGGACATTCCTTGAATGCATGGTGTTCGGCGCAGTATCGACAGATCTCTGTCTTGCTGCGGCATGTTGTTCTGCTGTGGCCGGCCCTCTGGCATCTTGAACATTGAGTGATTCTCGGAATGAATCTTTCAGGCTGTTGAATTTTCTTGTTCATAGATACTGTGATCGGCATCTCGCTGCCCTCTGTTGTTACCACCGCTAGAGTAGTAGGTATCTTGGAGTACGTCAGAATCCGCTCCGCCTTCAAGATTCGGATATGGAGATTCTCCTGTTGTAGCTGCTTCAGGATTTGTTCATCTGTCAGCTCCACTTGGATACGTTTGACAACCCATCTGATCGTCTGTGAGTCGGTGTTTCCGGCTCTGGTGTCTTTCTCCTCACTCTTCTTCTCAGCTGTCTTGGCTCTTGTCCGTGGTGGGTTGTCGTCGGTCTTCCTCGTGGTAGCTTCATTTGATGTTACTGTATGTTCTGGTTCTTTGCTGCAGCTCGCAGGCGGGCTCTCTTCTCTCGTCATCTTCAATGTCTTGGCGGCTTCCACGCTGCTCATCTTGTAAGTCGGGTATCTTTTGCTGTTTTTCTTGTCACGTGTCATTTTCTCCCCCTTATCAGGTGTCTTGAACAGTTTAGGCGACTTGTTCTCGATAGTGCTCCACAGCTGCGAATAGCTCTCTATTGTGTAGGAGTTTTTCTGGGCATTGAGATGTAGAGCTTTCCTATGTAGGAGTTCTTCTGGGCATTGGGATGTAGAGCTTTCCTATGTAGGAGTTCTTCTGGGCATTGGGATGTAGAGCTTTCCTATGTAGGAGTTCTTCTGGGCTGGGATGTAGAGCTCTCCTATGTAGGAGTTCTTCTGGGCATTGAGATGTAGAGCTTTCCTATGTAGGAGTTCTTCTGGGCATTGGGATGTAGAGCTTTCCTATGTAGGAGTTCTTCTGGGCATTGGGATGTAGAGCTTTCCTATGTAGGAGTTCTTCTGGGCATTGAGATGTAGAGCTTTCCTATGTAGGAGTTCTTCTGGGCATTGGGATGTAGAGCTCTCCTATGTAGGAGTTCTTCTGGGCATTGAGATGTAGAGCTTTCCTATGTAGGAGTTCTTCTGGGCATTGGGATGTAGAGCTTTCCTATGTAGGAGTTCTTCTGGGCATTGGGATGTAGAGCTTTCCTATGTAGGAGTTCTTCTGGGCATTGGGATGTAGAGCTTTCCTATGTAGGAGTTCTTCTGGGCATTGGGATGTAGAGCTTTCCTATGTAGGAGTTCTTCTGGGCATTGAGATGTAGAGCTTTCCTATGTAGGAGTTCTTCTGGGCATTGGGATGTAGAGCTCTCCTATGTAGGAGTTCTTCTGGGCATTGAGATGTAGAGCTTTCCTATGTAGGAGTTCTTCTGGGCATTGGGATGTAGAGCTTTCCTATGTAGGAGTTCTTCTGGGCATTGGGATGTAGAGCTTTCCTATGTAGGAGTTCTTCTGGGCATTGGGATGTAGAGCTTTCCTATGTAGGAGTTCTTCTGGGCATTGAGATGTAGAGCTTTCCTATGTAGGAGTTCTTCTGGGCATTGGGATGTAGAGCTTTCCTATGTAGGAGTTCTTCTGGGCATTGGGATGTAGAGCTTTCCTATGTAGTTCTTCTGGGCATTGGGATGTAGAGCTCTCCTATGTAGGAGTTCTTCTGGGCATTGTGATGTAGAGCTCTCCTATGTAGGAGTTCTTCTGGACATTAGGTTAGAGTCTCCCGAAATGCCAAAATCTCGCGAAGGAAACATGACCTACCCAGGTCTGATTCCAGGTATACGTGCTGGCACAGGAGACGTCTGTGCTGTGCTGAATCACGACATGCCACTCTGAAGATGTGAAGTCACACTACCTGTGTTGCACACCCCTCTGAATTATCAAATTTGGAGACGGGACGGAGAGTCCTGCAACCCGGTCCCCGAAAAGATGGTATTTTGGAAGCGGGTCAGGGGTTGAGTGGGTTATCTGTGTACAACAGGCACACATCGATAGATGTCATCGCTTGTCAGGGATTGTACTACGTGAGCGCCAATGTATCGATCTTGGGGGTAAACACTCATTCTACCCCAGGATTGACAGCCAAACAACCAATCAACGACAGAGGAGTGTGCACTACCTGACCATCTTGACTCACTGAATACAGAAGCCAAAGAGATATTCTCCAGGCATTGAACCGCAGAGCGGTGGACAGAGGGAAAGACATAGTCCATGGGAGTCTCGATATATAAAGCCCATAACCGGGCACTCTCCCGCTGTCTATACTTCACCTTCGAAACTACAAGGTACAAGAGGAACATGATGAGATGAGATATAGAGATGATTGAAGCGCAGATCTTCACTAATGTAATTGAGAATGTTAATTCTATACCATGACTGCGTCAGTCTCGTCACGCTGCAGTGTGATCTGTGGGTATGTTTGCATAAAAGCTGGCACGTTGTCCCAACTGTTGGCAAGCTGCGCTGGCATCGGCATGAGTTCTATCGGGAGATCGTTCGTGACCTGGACTCGCCGTTGGCTCAAGAGGGGAAGACTGGTATTCTAAATACTTTCAGGCCTACAAAATGTTATGTCTTACCACTTCAGAGCAGACTCTGTGGCGATGTGGTTACTAATGCAATTCCTAATCCATCATACCGCCTTCGAAACACAGCTGCGGCTATTAGGTAGCAGACAGCCTTGCTTTGGTTTTCATACCATGGTATGTGTGCCGGTCGTTCAGTAGGAAATGGCAAACTACTGAACGTATACATGGCCAGGAATCACAAACAGACAAAACAATGCTGGCATTGACTGCTACGTCTGTCAAAGGATATGCAACTATCTTTTAACACTTTATGAAGCCACGCCAGGTTCCAGCTGCTGGACGTGATTTTGTGATCAGTGCTTTAAATGCTGGTGTAACTGGGATCTCTGACCACAAGTTGGTAACCGTCGGTATGATGTTTCAGTGTGGGTTTCAAGAAAAGAGACCGAAGACTCGGGCTGGCTGTGCCTCTCACTGATAACGGCACAGATACTCTCTGGCAAAGTCATTCAAGTGTCTGGCCCCTAGCTCTCAGGGGCACCAGATAGCGAGTCTAGGGTCGCACTGTTGCCTTCCGTGAGATTTCTAGCCTACTGGAGAGTAGCGTCTTGTGTTGTATTAATACTATTAGCTAACTAGATCTTGTTGAGTTGTAGCTTCAGTTAGCAGACGAGGGTATGTGTTCTTTCTTGTGCATTTTAAAATAAATAACCAGGGCTTGGTCTGTAATGTGTTTTCTACAACCAGGGCTTAGTTTGTAAAGTGTGTAATATGTTTTTAAAACCAGGGCTTAGTTTGTAAAGTGTATTATGTTTTTTTATAATCGAGCTTAATCTGTAAAGTTTGTAATGTGTTTTTGTTTTTTAATGATCAGGGCTTGGTCTTTACATTTTGTAATGTGTTGTTATTGTAACCAGGGCTTAGCCTGTAAAGTGTGTAATGTGTTGTTATTGTAACCAGGGCTTAGCCTGTAAAGTGTGTAATGTGTTGTTATTGTAACCAGGGCTTAGCCTGTAAAGTGTGTAATGTGTTGTTATTGTAACCAGGGCTTAGACTGTAAAGTGTGTAATGTGTTGTTATTGTAACCAGGGCTTAGCCTGTAAAGTGTGTAATGTGTTGTTATTGTAACCAGGACTTAGCCTGTAAAGTGTGTAATGTGTTGTTATTGTAACCAGGGCTTAGCCTGTAAAGTGTGTAATGTGTTGTTATTGTAACCAGGGCTTAGCCTGTAAAGTGTGTAATGTGTTGTTATTATAACCAGGGCTTAGCCTGTAAAGTGTGTAATGTGTTGTTATTGTAACCAGGGCTTAGCCTGTAAAGTGTGTAATGTGTTGTTATTGTAACCAGGGCTTAGCCTGTAAAGTGTGTAATGTGTTGTTATTATAACCAGGGCTTAGCCTGTAAAGTGTGTAATGTGTTGTTATTGTAACCAGGGCTTAGCCTGTAAAGTGTGTAATGTGTTGTTATAATCAGGGCTTGGTTTGTAGTGTGTAATGTGTTTATAACTAGGATTTTGTTTACAACGTTTGCAACGTGTCTGGTGATAGAAACGTCTGTTGTATATCAACTTAAATATTGAGCACAGCCCACTACTGGCAACGCTGATCGTATTATGGCATGAATCTAAGGCCTATCCACGTCAATATGGAAGCACTAGACTCGAGTTTCGCTCTCGTTTGAGCTCGTCAGTAGTGCATATCCTTGACCAGACCCGGAAACAAACCCCGGATCACTAGCGTGTGAAGCGTGAGTGTAACCACTAGACCACGCGGCACACGCTGTACACGGCCAAATTATCACAATAGAATATTACAACGTCACCCATCGTAGGCTGTAGCTCAAGATTTGCCCGATCGCCGCGACTAACGTCCGTCAATCGATGTGCGGGGTTAAAGTTAGTGCACATGAATATAGTGCACCATCCAGTGTTTTGGTGCAGGGTTTGTTGTAGAGTACTAAGTGCAGGGTTGGGTGTTGAGTATAGGGTGCAGTGTTAGGTGTAGAGTATAGGGTGCAGGGTTAGGTGTAGAGTATGGGGTGTAGTGTTGGGTGTAGAGTATAGGGTGCAGGGTTAGGTGTAGAGTATAGGATGCAGTGTTAAGTGTAGAGTATAGGGTGCAGTGTTTTGGGTGTAGAGTATTGGGTGCAAGGTTAGGTGTAGAGTATGGGGTGCAGGGTTAGGTGTAGAGTATTGGGTGCAGGGTTAGGTGTAGAGTATTGGGTGCAGTGTTAGGCGTAGAGTATTGGGTGCAGTGTTTTGGGTGTAGAGTATGGGGTGCAGTGTTAGGTGTAGAGTATTGGGTGCAGTGTTGGGTGTAGAGTATAGGGTGCAGGGTTAGGTGTAGAGTATGGGATGTAGTTTTGGGTGTAGAGTATAGGGTGCAGGGTTAGGTGTAGAGTATAGGATGCAGTGTTGGGTGTAGAGTATAGGGTGCAGTGGTAGGTGTAGAGTATAGGGTGCAGTGTTGGGTGTAGAGTATAGGGTATAGGGTGCAGTGTTAGGTGTAGAGTATAAGGTGCAGTGTTGGGTGTAGAGTATAGGGTATAGGGTGCAGTGTTGGGTGTAGAGTATAGGGTATAGGGTGCAGTGTTAGGTGTAGAGTATATGGTGCAGTGTTGGGTGTAGAGTATAAGGTGCAGTGTTAGGTGTAGAGTATAGGGTGCAGTGTTGGGTGTAGAATATAGGGTGCAGTGTTAGGTGTAGAGTATAGGGTGCAGGCTTAGGTGTATAATATAAGGTGCAGGATTAGGTGTAGAGTATAGGGTGCAGTGTTGGGTGTAGAATATAGAGTATAGGGTGCAGTGTTGGGTGTAGAGTATAAGGTGCAGTGTTAGGTGTAGAGTATAGGGTGCAGGGTTTGGTGTAGAGAATAGGGTGCAGTGTTAGGTGTAGAGTATAGGGTGCAGGCTTAGGTGTATAATATAAGGTGCAGGATTAGGTGTAGAGTATAGGGTGCACGGTTGGGTGTAGAGTATGGGGTGCAGTGTTGGGTGTAGAGTATGGTGTGCAGTGTTGGGTGTAGAGTATAGGGTGCAGTGTTGGGTGTAGAGTATAGGGTGCAGGGTTAGGTGTAGAGTATAGGGTGCAGTGTTGGGTGTAGAGTATAGGGTGCAGTGTTGGGTGTAGAGTATAGGGTGCAGGGTTAGGTGTAGAGTATAGGGTGCAGTGTTGGGTGTAGAGTATAGGGTGCAGTGTTGGGTGTAGAGTATAGGGTGCAGGGTTAGGTATAGAGTATAGGGTGCAGTGTTGGGTGTAGAGTATAGGGTGCAGGGTTAGGTATAGAGTATAGGGTGCAGTGTTGGGTGTAGAGTATAGGGTGCAGGGTTAGGTGTAGAGTATAGGGTGCAGTGTTGGGTGTAGAGTATAGGGTGCAGTGTTGGGTGTAGAGTATAGGGTGCAGGGTTAGGTGTAGAGTATAGGGTGCAGTGTTGGGTGTAGAGTATAGGGTGCAGTGTTGGGTGTAGAGTATAGGGTGCAGGGTTAGGTATAGAGTATAGGGTGCAGTGTTGGGTGTAGAGTATAGGGTGCAGGGTTAGGTATAGAGTATAGGGTGCAGTGTTGGGTGTAGAGTATAGGGTGCAGGGTTAGGTGTAGAGTATAGGGTGCAGTGTTGGGTGTAGAGTATAGGGTGCAGTGTTGGGTGTAGAGTATAGGGTGCAGTGTTGGGTGTAGAGTATAGGGTGCAGGGTTATGTGTAGAGTATAGGGTGCAGTGTTGGGTGTAGAGTATAGGGTGCAGTGTTGGGTGTAGAGTATAGGGTGCAGGGTTAGGTGTAGAGTATCGGGTGCAGTGTTAGGTGTAGAGTATAGGGTGCAGTGTTAGGTGTCGAGTATAGGGTGCAGGGTTAGGTGTAGAGTAAAGGGTGCAAGGTTAGGTGTAGAGTATGGGGTGCAGTGTTGGGTGTAGAGTATAGGGTGCAGGGTTAGGTGTAGAGTATAGGGTGCAGTGTTGGGAGTAGAGTATAGGGTGCAGGGTTAGGTGTAAAGTATCGGGTGCAGTGTTGGGTGTAGAGTATAGGGTGTAGTATTAGGTGTAGAGTATAGCGTGCAAGGTTAAGTTAGAGTATGGGGTGCAGTGTTGGGTGTAGAGTATAGGGTGCAAGGTTAGGTGTAGAGTATATGGTGCAGGGTTAGGTGTAGAGTATAGGGTGCAGTGTTAGGTGTAGAGTATAGGGTGCAGTGTTAGGTGTAGCGTACTGGGTGGAGGGTCACGGTCTGGGGTCAGGGCCATGTTTATGACGTAGAGTGCAGGATTTTGGTGCGTGGTCCATGATTATAGTGCGGGATTAAAGATGGCGGAGAGAGCATTGTGTGGGAGAATGGCGGATGTGCTGGCTCGGGGTTAGAGTAGAAGGATTGGTGCATAGTCAGCGCTAGTTTGGGGCACAGACCGCAGGGTCAGGCTGGGTGATTAATCGTTGGAACAGGGCTAGTGGTTTCGGTTGTCAATAATCGTATTCTGTGCATTGCAGCAATTCAGTTTCTAGATCCAGCTCCGAACAAACTCTGGGGTTAAATATAAAATTCAGGAATGGCAATGCTCCGAGTGTATGACCGCCACACTCACTTTTTCATGTTACCGAGTCACATTACTCAATCATTCTGCCACAACGGAAGTCGAGGAGGCAATAGAGGGCCGAGGAGCCGGGGGGGGGGGGTGTGGAGAGAGAGAAAGGTGGGAAAACGAGAAAGGGATACAGAGAGGGAGAGAGAGAGAGAGAGAGAGAGAGAGAGAGAGAGAGAGAGAGAGAGAGAGAGAGAGAGAGAGAGAGAGAGAGAGAGAGAGAGACTGTGTTAGGCAGGAGATGGTGATAGGAAACAGATGAAAGACAACACATTAGAAAAGAAACGTGTTTTAAAGCTACAGATTTAGACCCTACATGCAAATAACTGTACCCTATCAGGTTTAAAGGTTGAAAGGTTACGTTGTATGGCTGAAGGGCACACAAGTTGAGACACAGATTCGCCAAGACAACCTTCACGTCAGTTTGAATGCCAAGACAACTTTCACGTCAGTGTGAATGCCAAGACAACTGTCACGTCAGTTGAATGCCAAGATAACTGTCACGTCAGTGTGAATGCCAAGATAACTGTCACGTCAGTGTGAATACCAAGACATCTTTCACATCAGTGTGAATACCAAGACAACTTTCACATCAGTGTGAAGGCCAAGACAACTTTCGCATCAGTGTGAATGCCAAGACAACTGTCACGTCAGTGTGAATGCCAGAGCAGAGCCTGTTCATGTGGTACCTACACATCGACACCACGCTCCGTGGCGAAGGGCTTATAACGCAATTCATAATCCCACAGACCAGGCTCGAAACACAACTGAAAACAGAAGGCTTGCGTTGGTTTACATACAATGACCTTCCAGACAATTACATACAAGGCCAGGATTGAGTCTGGAGTTCCCGTTGTTCAGAAAGCTGTGGCAAACTGCTGGACGTAAACTTACCCAGGAATCACATAAACGTTAGTTACGTATTTTTTTTTAAAAATGTTTGTCCGTTGCGCCTTATTTTTGCGTCCTCTGTGTCCTTTACAGGACGTCACAGTCAACCCCAGCATTGCTGTTTGTGATTTCTTGGCAAGTTCACTTTCGGTAGTTTGCTAAAAAAAAATATTGGAGTTGACTGCTACTTCCTTTAAAGGATATGCAACTAACTTTGTTTAAATGTGAACACTGGTATACTAATTCATGTACTTATCTTCTTGGTTACTTGAAAGTGACTTGGTACAGCGGGTAGAGGTACTGGCGGGAGGTTGGGTGGCTCAGACCTTGAATGTCTCACCTGTGTACTTGTTGTGATCAGTGTGGGGGCGGTATCACCATGGAAGATGGGGAAATAGAATATAGTCATCTAGACATGGCACCCACTCACCTGGTACAGTGTTTACGCTAACACCTCTGATATGTGGTAAGGGCGTTACGTTGCCAGATTGACTTGCCCAGCAAAAAAAAAGCAACCAAATGGCCCTTCTATACGCCTGAAAACGTATTGAGGACGCGTGCTATAACCCTATCTCTGATATACCTCTGGGCACTGGGTCAGTGATGTGTGCTAGAACCCTATCTCTGATATACCTCTGGGCACTGGGTCAGTGATGTGTGCTAGAACCCTATCTCTGATATAGCTCTGGGCACTGGGTCAGTGATGTGTGCTAGAACCCTATCTCTGATATACCTCTGGGCACTGGGTCAGTGATGTGTGCTAGAACCCTATCTCTGATATACCTCTGGGCACTGGGTCAGTGATGTGTGCTAGAACCCTATCTCTGATATAGCTCTGGGCACTGGGTCAGTGATGTGTGCTAGATAGAGCCCTATCTCTGATATACCTCTGGGCACTGGGTCAGTGATGTGTGCTAGATAGAGCCCTATCTCTGATATAGCTCTGGGCACTGGGTCAGTGATGTGTGCTAGAACCCTATCTCTGATATAGCTCTGGGCACTGGGTCAGTGATGTGTGCTAGAGCCCTATCTCTGATATACCTCTGGGCACTGGGTCAGTGATGTGTGCTAGATAGAGCCCTATCTCTGATATAGCTCTGGGCACTGGGTCAGTGATGTGTGCTAGAACCCTATCTCTGATATAGCTCTGGGCACTGGGTCAGTGATGTGTGCTAGAACCCTATCTCTGATATAGCTCTGGCACTGGGTCAGTGATGTGTGCTAGAACCCTATCTCTGATATACCTCTGGGCACTGGGTCAGTGATGTGTGCTAGATAGAGCCCTATCTCTGATATACCTCTGGGCACTGGGTCAGTGATGTGTGCTAGAACCCTATCTCTGATATAGCTCTGGGCACTGGGTCAGTGATGTGTGCTAGAACCCTATCTCTGATATACCTCTGGGCACTGGGTCAGTGATGTGTGCTAGAACCCTATCTCTGATATAGCTCTGGGCACTGGGTCAGTGATGTGTGCTAGAACCCTATCTCTGATATAGCTCTGGGTACTGGGTCAGTGATGTCGTCAGTATAGGGCCTGTCGCCTTTACTCCCGGGACATTTAATGCTGGGCTGGCCTGGTCAATTTCTTTTAAAACTCAGCCCAGATATGGATCTTCCTAGCTGCCAGATTGTATCGGTTCCATCATTGATTGGTACAAATCTCCGACAGCCAAACTCTATATCCATTTAGTGTTGTCTTTCGAAATACTCTTGAATTTTGCCAACGGCCATATTATTTGTCAGTTGTGCCACTGTTCACAGCTTGCTGATACATAGCTCTTCAAAACTCCCGGTCACGAACATGGAGTTTAGGCGGTGAAACGGTTAAGGCCTTTGGGTGTTTATGTAGTGGCTACCGTTGCATTCACATTTTCCTCATGTTGGACTGGTACTTTGTGGTTCCGGCGCCCTGCTACTGAGTTGACTGTGTGGCGCGATGTTGTGAGCTGTGAATTTCGTGTGAAATGCTTTTAAATCTGCCCGAGGTAGTGGAGCGTGAACTGCATTTTCAGAGCAATGGCGGCAGGCTATGTCCAAGAATTGACCTGTTTTTGTGCCTTACGCAGAAATGTGTGGCTGCTGGTCTTCTGGTTGACTGCCGCTTCCTTTGACGATGAACTGTGCTTTCGTGGAGGACTGTTGTTTTGGCATTCTGGAGACAGCATTATGTAGCCACTTTAGTAACTTTTTCTAAATTGCTTTTTTAATTACATAACCTCCATAGTTGGATAGCTCTTGAAAAAAAAAAAAAAACCAACGGTACCTTATTCAAGTCTGTAGGTCACTTCTAAGGGGAGATATAAATGTTTGTATGTCAGTTTATCATTTAATATAAACATATAGGAAAAAACAACCGGTGTTGACCTTTCACTTTTTGTGACCCTACCTACACACTCATACAACTGTCGGTTACACTGTCACCACGGGATATTACCATTGCCACTGTCTATTTCAAGAACAGATAACTCTGCCAGTTTATATATATATATCTATTCACACACACAGAAATATTCATTTCCACGTCATGCTGTGATGACGTCTGACCGCGGCGCGTGACAGCTCGCGCGGTTGTCAACACGACGAGGCCGTGACGCGGAGATCAATTTTGACCAGAGAATTCGCCTTACAAAGTTAACCAAAAATAAATGTAACTGAACTTGTAGAGTGATAACAATTTCCATATGTAAACTAAAATGGGTGTTGAATGCACACATGCATTCATTATCATTTCAGTGGCTCTGAATAATCCATAAGAATATGAAATGATCATCGCTGGATTATGACACGGAAAATCGCTATTTTCCCGCCATGGAAATTACGGCATCTTAGCATGCGATCTTAATGGCATGTAACCGCCGACATAAATAGTCGAAAATTACAATGTATGCGTAAAAATGTATGCTAAATTGAATCATCCATACTAAATCAATTCATAACGTCTACATAAAACGAAATTTACGAGTCAACTTTCGTCTTAAAAAGAAAGTCTCTTCATCTTCTAAGAAGAAAAATTTGAGAAGCTAAGATGTATACATTCGTAGACAATGGAGGGAACTACAATACTCGGTATTCGGTTTCTGTTTAATGCGATCTTAAAAAATCGGTGAATTTAACGTCACGAGTGCTCTTAACCTCCTTAAATCGGAAGACACAAAAACGAGAAATCGAAAGTTACCGCAAACAAATTCTCCGGTATAATACGGCAAAACTAAAACGTAGTGCCCACATTATGTACAGTGAAATGTTTTTTACATCTGTCCGAGGTGTTGTGGCGTGAACTACATGCTCGAAAAATGGCGTAGCTGGCTAGATAACATCTAGAAACGGAACAAAATTATCTAGAAATATCTGCATGTATGGAGGCTGGTATGTCGCAGAAGCGACCGGTTTTTCCTGCCTTAAGCAGAAATGTGTGGCTGCTGGTTTTCTAGTGACTGCCTATTCCATTGATGATGAACTGTGTTTTTTGAGGAGGACTTTTGTATTGGCATTCTGGTGACGGCATAGTGTACAGTGAAATGTTTCTCTACATCTGTTAGAGGTTGTTTTCTTGCGTGAACTACATTTCGGAGACAAAATGGCTGGCTAGAAAATATCTAGAAACGGAACAACAACATCTAGAAACATCGAGACTTTGTAGGCGAACATCTGGTTGGGAAAGTGACTGCCAATTCCATCAAGGATGAACTGTATGTTTCATAGAGGACTTTTGTGGTGACATTCTGGCGGCGGCATAATGCTCAGTGTGCCTGAGAGGGCCTTTGTTTGTCGAAACTCCAGTCTTTTCCACTTTTCACATGGGGAAGTGGGGAATATTTTATGTGGTATTCACTAGCACGGGAACAGAGCATAATGGGGACGACTCTTTGCTGCGATATTGGAACCGTGACTAACTAATTAACTAACTAACTAGCTCTTCTACCCTACAGTGCACAAATCAGTGACTTTCCTTGTCCTTGCTGAAGAGACTTCGCATATTTAACCTGGTTCCAGCGAAAAGGGAGTGGACGGAAAGGCAGGGATGGGGGTGGGGGTGTTGGAGGAGTTCGTGACAAAGTGGTCAGATCGTTTGCCTGGCGCTGCGAAGATCCATTCGGTTCACATGTTGTGAATATTGTGATTTTCTGTCAGGGATGGATCCTGCATTACATGCCACATCATGCTGTAGATGTGTTGTAAGTGTTTTAGATTTGAATATTGTATGTGTGTTCTGAATTTGGTTTAACAATTAGCAAAAAGAAGACACAGATTATGTCACAAGGTGCACATGGGGTACCATCAATCTTTATTGACGACGCCGAATTAGAGATAGTAGACCATTTTACATATCTAGGATCAGTGGTAAATAGCAAATTATCCCTAGATCAGGAAATCAACATCCGGATTGGTAAGGCAGCAACAACGATGAACAGGTTAAGAATAAGAGTCTGGGAGAACAGGAAGCTTACTGCCAAAACAAAAGTCCTTGTCTACGAAGCCTGTGACCTTAGTACTCTTCTCTATGGCAGTGAAACCTGGACAACTTACTCACACCAAGAGAAACGTTTAAACAGCTTTCATATGCGGTGTCTGCGAAGAATTCTTGGTATTAAGTGGCAAGACAAAATCACAAATACTGAA
Organism: Cepaea nemoralis; assembly: GCA_014155875.1. Classification (NCBI taxonomy): domain Eukaryota; kingdom Metazoa; phylum Mollusca; class Gastropoda; order Stylommatophora; family Helicidae; genus Cepaea; species Cepaea nemoralis. Next base: position 40,985 of record JACEFZ010015199.1, read on the forward strand.
GTATTGGAAAGATCAGGTTGTGTGACAGTTTATTCCATGCTCAGTCTTCGTAGACTTAGATGGATATGACATCTTAGAATGATGGATGATGGTAGAATACCAAAGGATATCTTTTTTGGTGAATTATAGATGGGTAAGAGATCTCAGGGTCGGCCTCTACTACGATACAAAGATGTGTGTAAGCGGAACATGATTGATACAGGCATTGATAATGCACATTGGGAGCAAGTCGCCGCTGAACGTGTTGCATGGAGGGCAAACATCAGAAATGGAATAAAGACAAAGGAGAAAATTATTGCAGATAAGTCACACACCGAGCGTTTGAGACGTAAGATGGTGCATGATGGTGGAAATGACCACGTGTTCACATGCACCCACTATGAACGGACATTTACAGCGCAAATTGGCCTTATCAGTCACACTCGCTACCGCCATAGGTAAAAGTTATTATGCCTTTTTAAAGCACAAACTATCGTCTGTCAAGACGGCAAGGTGCCAATGATTGTATGTGTACTGTAAATCTCTTTGATTCTCTTTCAGAGATGGACAAAGTCAACAAAGCACGTCGACAGGTCGGAATCTGGCGTACCACATCCGTGTTCCTGGGAGTGGTCTCTCTGGGGCTGGTCGTGGTGGTGGTTTTGTTGGGCACCAAACAGCCAACACCGCCCCCAGCAGGCACCCCAACATGTGGGACCACGCCCAACTCAAGGAAGAACCCCAACTCCGTGGATCTAACCGAACCCAACAACCCTGGGCCGTTTCACGATCTGACCAAACACGAGATGCGGCAGGTGAGAGCGTTTCTGGAAAAGCACCCACTTATTCATGCGACTCCACCAGAGACTGCAAGCATTGACAAGAGTTATATATACATGATGGACTTGTTCCCGGCCAAAAAGGCTGATGTTCTGGCTTATCTGGACGGCGGCCAGGCACAGCCACAGCGTGTGGCTCGTGTGATCATGTACCGAGGAGACCTGACTCCACCAATGGTGGAGGAGTACGCCTGTAGCCCTCTGCCGGATGTTCAAAACTGTGAGCTGATCATCTCTGACAAGAGGCGAAACCCGGTGGAGTTCTCCCTTCGACCCGTTGGCTGGCTGGAGTTCAAGGCCGTATTCGAAACTGTGCTGACAGAGGTCGACACCAAGGTCAGGGTCACTGTGTTCGGCTGTTCTTGTTATCTGCGCTTATGTTGTACATACATACAGACACACTCACACGCACATACATACACACAGGCGTACATACAGACACATAAACACATACATACACATACACACGTATACACGCACATACACATACATAGGCAGACACGTTTCAATACATACATACATACACATACACCCACACACATACACACATAAGTGCATATACACAGGCATGTACACACATACATACACATATACACATACACAGACATACACACATACATATACACACTTACTCATCCATAGGCAGACACATATAGATGCTTACACACAGGCACATACACATACACGTGTACGTACACACACACACACACACACACACACACACCACACACACATATATATATATATATATATATATATATATATATATATATATATAGAGAGAGAGAGAGAGAGAGAGAGAGAGAGAGAGAGAGAGAGAGAGAGAGAGACATACACACGAAGTAATCAACATGACCGATCTTTCCTTTCCATGCGCGATCGGCGGCGACTTGCTCACTGGATAGTGTCATTCCATGTGGTTGTACAATGTCTTTGATGTCGTCGATCCATTTTCTTCTCCGACGGCCTCATGCTCTCTTAGCAGATCTTCTTTGATGTAGGGTTAGTGCTGTTAGTTTGTCGGATGTTTTGGGAAAATCTCAAAGAGATAGAGGACAACTAGAGTTCCTCTTTCCCAATGTGATCCTGGGCCGTTATAATTTTAATAGCCTTTCCTGGCCCAATTGCTTGAGTCCATAAATAGAGTCCAGGAGAGCCAAGTAAGTCTCCAAGATGAACAAGGAAAGATTTCCTCGAACAATAATAATATTCTTGTGGAGTTTCCTTGCCCCTCCGCTCTCAGCTAAATAATTAATATCTAGAGTATATTAATTAATAACAACAACGTAATCACTCAAGAAATTCTTGTAACACTCAAGAGTGGAAATGAAATCGCTTTTATCTTATATATAAAAGGTGATCTCCGTCTGTCTGTCTGTCTGTATGTCCCTATGTCCTTTATGCGCTCGCGAACGGCCCATCCGATTGAGATGAAATTTTCTACACGTCTTCCTTTCATTCCAGCGCAGCCCACTGTCATATTTTTTTAGTGTGAAATCGGCTGCTTACCCAATATTATTTAATTTTCCATTTTTCATTATAATTTCATATATCTCAGGGGACTTAACTCTGTAAAAGTTATTTCAAGGGGCATAACTTTACTGTATAACTTATAGTCATATTGTGGCATCGTTTTCAAAGATTTATAAACTCTTTGTCCATAGTTATGTACCGGCATATGAGTTATAATAAATAATGATACAATCTGTCAGGCATTTTCAAAGTTTTCATAAAAATAATGCATAATGCATAACATTGTAACTCGTCTTTGTTTGCTTAAAGAATGAATAAATAATAGTTACCTTATCTCTATCAAGTTTGAAGATTTTATATTTCTTTACACTGTCGCCAACTCTAAGAAGACATGGAACAGCTTCAGCCATTATTAAATCTACAGGCATATGCGTTATATTCCTCCTCCTCCTCCTCTCCCCTCCTCCACCTCCCTACCCTCTTCCTCTTCTCCTCCCCCTCCTCCCTCTCCCTCCTCCATCCTCCTCTTCTCTCTTTCTCCTCCTCCTCCCTCCTCCTCCCTCTTCCTCCTCCCAGCTCCTACTCCTCCTTTTTCTTCTTCTTCTGCTGCTGCTGCCGCTGCTCCATTTACCCAAGTTAATTGTTGGGGAAGATGTAAAGATCTTTCAAGTGCTCTTTCTAATGCTTTTTGTAAGTTGGTCTTCGTTTATCTAAGGTTGTTCTAACTGCAACCAATAAATGATTAGACAGACAGACAGACAGACAGACAGACAGACAGACAGACAGACAGACAGACAGACAGACAGTCGGGAACGGGAACTTATATGACTACTCATATGAATTAAATGAGATGCTCCACACCAGGAGCTGGGCGATGCCGGGCCGGGTCAGACAGACAGACAGACAGACAGAGAGACAGACAGACAGACAGACAGACAGACAGACAGACAGACAGACAGACAGACAGACAGACAGACAGATAGTCGGTAACGGGAACGGGAACTTATATGACTACTTATATGAATTAAATGAGATGCTCCCCACCAAGGACTGGGCGAAGCCGGGCCGGGTCAGACAGACAGACAGACAGACAGACAGACAGACAGACAGACAGACAGACAGACAGACAGACAGATAGTCGGTAACGGGAACGGGAACTTATATGACTACTTATATGAATTAAATGAGATGCTCCCCACCAAGGACTGGGCGATGCCGGGCCGGGTCAGACAGACAGACAGACAGACAGACAGACAGACAGACAGACAGACAGACAGACAGTCGGTAACGGGAACGGGAACTTATATGACTACTTATATGAATTAAATTAGATGCTCCCCACCAGGGACTGGGCGAAGCCGGGCCGGGTCAGCTAGTATTTAATAAACACAACAAACTTGGGCATTGGTCATTCTGTTAACAAAATAATAATCCATTTCAAAGGTATGATATATAAAAATATTAATGCCCCAAACATTCACTTTAAAAAAGAAAAACACCAACCTAAACCTCAATTCCCCAGTGGGTTAACTAATATACTAGGGACGTTCATTTGAAACCCGTTCCAATGGCTTTATTACAAAAGCATGAAAGAAACATTAGCAGGTGTGATAGAATTAAACAAAGCATTCATTTTGAATGAATTATGCACCATGGGTTGGTCAGAAGACGTCGCCGTGGGCATTCAGGCAAGCATCCCATTGCTTAAGTAGGCGGCGAATGCCGTTCGCAAAAAAAAAAAAAAGGATTGTTTTTGCTCACTGAACCAAGTGTTTACCGCGTTCATTATGTCTGCATCTGTGTGAAATCCTTGCCCCTTGAGAGCTTATTTTAGAGGTCCGTAGCAAATGAAAATCACATGGTGACAAATCAGGACTATAGGTTGGGTGTTGCAGAATTTCCCACTTCTTCATTGCTAATGCTTCTTGCACAATCTTTGCGACATGCGGACGAGCATTATCGTGCAACAAAATCAACACACCTTCCGATATTGCAGTTTCTTACAAACGACCTTTTGAATTGTCCCAATTGACACATCAAATTATTTCGCTAGTGAACTTATGCTTCGTTTTTTTCTGTTGCAACAATATGCGCTTGACCCGGCCGTCGAAGATCTGTCGTAAACCGACGTCCTATTCGAAACATTCGTGCCCAGTCTGTCATTGTTGTCATCGACACACATTTGTTACCGTACGCTGCCTGCATTCTTCGATGAATGTCCACTGGTCGACACCCTTCAAATGAAAGAAACTGAATCACCGCTCTTTGAGCTTCTTTGGACTTATTTTGGATCAACCCGGCCATTTTCTCAACGGTCAGAAACAGAACCTATGCATCATGGGACGATAAGCACGTGCTCTTTTATTCATTGGTCAGTACTTATCACATGACTATGACATGATCATGTTCAACGTACGCAATTACGTTCGGTGCGGCACGAACGGATTTTAAATGAACGCCCTTATATATCTCAGTTGAGTTATATTAAGTATAAAGACTTGTCGTAAACTCAAATCTACCCACTCCAGTGTCTATGGAACCCATTTGTACAAAAAAAAGGTTCAGTGACATTAAATATATTGAGTTCTCAGAGTGAATGTTGATCTGGTCTAGGTAGGATGATAGTCGAGTAGCCTCTTAAATCACAGGTCCAAGTAAAGGTCTCCTGTTTTATCTATAGTGATACAGGTTTTCCTGTCCTAAGTTGTTAGATGAAACTCTAGTTGGTACTTTCTTTCAGAATAGTCTTCTTCATCTCTCCAGTCAGGTTCCTTCATCAAGAGTCATATCTGGATCTGGATGGATCTAACCACTACCCGAAATTCCAGTATCAAAATATATATCTACTGATATCATCAATACATCTCTATATTCATTATGAATGGAAGAAGGTAAAATCCCCAAAGAGAAAGGAAAATAAACAAAGGGAATTTTGACCTCAGGGAAAATTAAACGGGGGAAGGGGCGTCTTAGTGTCCCCCAACAGTTATCAGGCTCGTAGCTGGTCCCTCTCCATCCAATCCTCCACTACAGGACGCTCAAGGTTTAGACTACCAGATAAGCAGTGTCATCTTCGCCCCTGCCTTTCACCCATGGTCTCCAGGTTGAGTAATACCTTGATCGATTCGGAATCTGATAACAATGTTCACCATTCCACTTTGTAAATAATTATTTTCCCTAGTTATCCTTCCATTCAAAAGAAAAAGCCTCACACATTAAGTGTCCAAGTGTCTTAATTCCTTCACTAAATGCAATGAGTATTTACTTATAAACAATATAAATACATTATGACATCACCTCCTGTATGACATTCAGATGGGTTCCTCCCAAATCAAATGCTTTGAGGAGGAGCATACTCCCTCCTCTTCGACATGTAGGTAGGTATATGCCTTTACTTTATTCGTCCATAAGATTCATCATCATTATATATCAAACACAATTCAGGAAACAAACCATATAATTGTAACATGAGTGATATGGAATACAGAGTGGCGTCATGCGTAGAAGCCCACTACATTATCAATTAGTGCATGGGTACCACTAGCATCTTCTCCTCTGATAAAATTGGCAGTATGCATGAATTACCTATTATCAGGTGATTGATTGATTGATCACACTCATCCTCGGTATGCCACTTCTCCTCACCCAATCTACAATCATTCAACATAAATCTTAACCCCACTGGCATGGATGATGAACAGGCATAATTAAGTGACTCACAATCAATAAGTTAAACACTCCTCTCCCCCCCCCCCCCCCAAAAAAAAAAAAAAATCATATATTTAACACCGATGAAGTCACAATTGAATCACCACATGGAAGCTTCCATAGAACTACACAGAATTTTATGATAACACATAGGGAACTATTTAACATTTAATATGCTTATATTTCTAGGACGAATTACCTAATTCCTCCTACTTAGAGAATACACATTTAAGATAATTCCTTACTACTGAACTGTGGATTCTAATCTCCTAAATCCTAAGTTAATCATTAACTCCTAAATCAATGATAAGTACTGACTTAGCTTAACTGCTTAAGGAGTAAAATACACAACCTAGGCATACTGCTTATGCTTACATAGAAGGTGCATAACTAACAAACAAAAAAAACAACCTCACTATGGGTTAACCTTGTGCACAGATCATCTACGAACTACGACATCTGAAAATAGTACTTAGTCTCTCCTGAAATAAGTTCTTAAGGACTAATCAGATTTTACAGCATACCAACTTACTATTATCTGGAAAAGGAGCGTAATTAACTTAACATTACAGTGTGCTTACCTTCAACATAGTTGAATGTCTTCTTCAAGTATAGCATCGTCAGGTTTCAGGCTCCAGACTAGGTTTTTGTTTTCCTAGCTCGCTGGCTGCTTAATAGGTCGGCACTTCTCTCTCTTCCTCTATTGGAGTTGGCTAAACTTCAGATGGATTGTTGAGTAGAGGACAACACGCCGTCAGTTCCAGTGGACCTTCTCCTTTTGAGCGATTGCTGAAGATTTTGTTTTGTTTTACACACACTGCACTTCTGCCGGTCTTCACTCCATTTTTAAAGACTCTCAGTTGTTTTTTCCTGCCTTTCCTCGACTGGGCTCTGAAGTAATTCCGGGTCGTGACAAATGGCTATATTTAGAATATTGTCGTCCCCTTTTCTAACCAGAGCTTTTTTTCTAATTAAGATGATGTGAATTTCATCTTTCTTCTTAAATTATAGGTGCTAATTCCTTCATTTTTAAATTTGAATTTAATTCTAAAGGTGGTGGTTGTTGGCGCTGTTGCTAACTGGAGGGTAGTGGGGGCAGCGATGTTGGGGCTTGCAAAATGTAGACTACATAGTTGATGGTGTTGCATTCTAATGAGATGGCCAAACAATTTAATTTTCTGTCTGTCAAAATATGTGGCACATCCCACTGTCTGTCTGATAACATCATTTCTTATTCGGTCTCAGATAGTTAAGTTGACAGTTCCCATCAAGTATTTCATCACGCAGGTGTTGATTTTGCGTTAGTGTGATTTGGATAATATCTAAGTTTGACATTGGTAGTATAGTATTGGTGTGAATGTGCTATTTATTATCTGTCGCAAAAGTTATTACTTGATATATCTGGCTAAATCACCTCAGGTGCATTTGACGGAATAAAATATGCAACATACATTGAAGTAGCATAGTCAAGCTTTCCACCTAAAAAATGTAAGACATATTATAATATGTGATTTAGCCAGATATATCAAGTAATAACTTATATATGTGTGTGTGTGTGTGTGTGTGTGTGTGTGTGTGTGTGTGTGTGTGTGTGTGTGCGTGTGTGAGTATGTCTGAATGTATGAGAGATAGTCAGTGAATGAGTGAGTCAGTGAATGAGTGAGCGAGGGAGTGAGTGAGTGAGTCAGTGAATAATTGAATTAGTGAGTTAGGGAGTGAGTGAGTGAGTGAGTGAGTGAGTCAGTCAGTCAGTCAGTCAGTCAGTCAGTCAGTCAGTCAATGAATGAGTGAGCCAGTGAATGAATGAGTGAGTGAGAATCAGACGAACGGACTGACGGAGCGACGAACATGCAGCTAGACATACACAGATAGAAAAGACACAAATCTTATGTATTATTATTTTGACTGAATGAGACAATGCTGCACTCTTGTCCGATGTGTGTTGTTGCCAGTTATAAAGCTGTGTTATGTGCCAATACGTGTATGCTGAACATTGCCCAGCTGCTGGTTTACAGACAACTTTATCTTCACTATCGTAACATTGAGGTCACAGGCTGCATTAGTTAGTTAGTTAGTTAGTTAGTTAGTTAGTTGGTTAATTGGTTGCTTAGTTAGTTAGTTAGTTGGTTGGTTGGTTGGTTGGTTAGTGTATTGATTGGTTGATTGATTGATTTGTTGGTTAGTTAGTTGCTTATTTAGTAATTAGGTGCTAGTTAGTGAGCTTACTAGCTAGCTAGTTAGTTAATTAATTAGTTAACTAGTTAGTTAGTTAGCTAGCTAGTTAGTTGGTTAGTTAATTAGTTAGTTAGATAGTTAGTTAAACATATTGTCCTCGGTGCACATCGAACTGTTAGTCCATAAGTGCCCAGATCCTATCCTCAGTATCTCCCCCTGTATCTCCCCTTATCTACCCTATTATATCTCCCCTGTATCTTCCGACGTATCTCCCATTGTATCTCAAGCTATATTTTCTGTGTCGGTTGACTACTCTTCTTTGGCTTCCCGCAAGGCGCTCTGGTCTAGATGGAGCCCGTTCGACATGGCGTTCTTACAGTTTGGTCACATGCTCAGAACCACATCTATCCCTGGAGTCATTGACTCTTGCTGCCTCGCTGAGGGCGTTGAGGATGTCAGAACCACATCTATCCATGGAATCAATGACTCTTGCTGAGGGCGTTGAGTATGTCAGCCTTTTCCATTTCATGTCTTCCCTATAACAGCCTCTTCCATTGTATGTCTGCTCACTATAACAGTCTGGTCCATTGCATGTCTATTCCTCATAACAGCCATGCCCGCTACTCGTTCGTTTCCTCTCACACCCGCATACTCTGGCACAGAAATGACACCGATATTAGTCAGTGTTGACCCCCTCACAGATGCAAACCATTGCCCTCTCGACCTGCTTTATCATACTCAAGAAGTCGCTGAGAAAACATGGCTGTGTGAAGGTCTGTGTCTCCAATCACGCTATTGCCCGTGTAACTGACATGACGTCATGGTCACGATACTCGTAGTCACGACAACAGCTCCGCAGATACACGGGGCTTTCAATAAGTATTGGTTCCTGTCAAATGATTTATCAACGTTAATGTATGAAACTATCCAAAGTCAAAGTGTTAAACTGTCAATTCCTGGTGGTTCAAGCATGAGGACAGGCCGCTAGCTCGGCATAGTGTTACACTGTCAATTCCCAGTGATTCAAACATTAAGATAGACCACTGGCTCTGGATAGTGTTACACTGTCAATTCCCAGTGATTCAAACATTAAGATAGACCACTGGCTCTGGATAGTGTTACACTGTCAATTCCCAGTGATTCAAACATTAAGATAGACCACTGGCTCTGGATAGTGTTACACTGTCAATTCCCGGTGATTCAAACATTAAGATAGACCACAGTCTCTGGATAGTGTTACACTGTCAATTCCCAGTGATTCAAACATTAAGATAGACCACTGGCTCTGGATAGTGTTACACTGTCAATTCCCAGTGATTCAAACATTAAGATAGACCACTGGCTCTGGATAGTGTTACACTGTCAATTCCCGGTGATTCAAACATTAAGATAGACCACTGGCTCTGGATAGTGTTACACTGTCAATTCCCATTGAATCAGATATGAGGAGAGACCGTTGGCTCTGGATAGTGTTACACTGTCAATTCCCAGTGATTCAAACATTAAGATAGACCACTGGCTCTGGATAGTGTTACACTGTCAATTCCCAGTGACTCAAACATTAAGATAGACCACTGGCTCTGGATAGTGTTACACTGTCAATTCCCGGTGATTCAAACATTAAGATAGACCACTGGCTCTGGATAGTGTTACACTGTCAATTCCCGGTGATTCAAACATTAAGATAGACCACTGGCTCTGGATAGTGTTACACTGTCAATTCCCAGTGATTCAAATATTAAGATAGACCACTGGCTCTGGATAGTGTTACACTGTCAATTCCCATTGAATCAGATATGAGGAGAGACCGTTGGCTCTGGATAGTGTTACACTGTCAATTCCCGGTGATTCAAACATTAAGATAGACCACTGGCTCTGGATAGTGTTACACTGTCAATTCCCGGTGATTCAAACATTAAGATAGACCACTGGCTCTGGATAGTGTTACACTGTCAATTCCCAGTGACTCAAACATTAAGATAGACCACAGGCTCTGGATAGTGTTACACTGTCAATTCCCATTGAATCAGATATGAGGAGAGACCGTTGGCTCTGGATAGTGTTACACTGTCAATTCCCAGTGATTCAAACATTAAGATAGACCACAGGCTCTGGATAGTGTTACACTGTCAATTCCCAGTGATTCAAACATTAAGATAGACCACATGGCTCTGGATAGTGTTACACTGTCAATTCCCAGTGATTCAAACATTAAGATAGACCACTGGCTCTGGATAGTGTTACACTGTCAATTCCCAGTGACTCAAACATTAAGATAGACCACTGGCTCTGGATAGTGTTACACTGTCAATTTCCCGTGATTCAAACATTAAGATAGACCACAGGCTCTGGATAGTGTTACACTGTCAATTCCCGGTGATTCAAACATTAAGATAGACCACTGGCTCTGGATAGTGTTACACTGTCAATTCCCGGTGATTCAAACATTAAGATAGACCACTGGCTCTGGATAGTGTTACACTGTCAATTCCCAGTGACTCAAACATTAAGTTAGACCACAGGCTCTGGATAGTGTTACACTGCCAATTCTCGGTGATTCAAACATTAAGATAGACCACAGGCTCTGGATAGTGTTACACTGTCAATTCCCAGTGACTCAAACATTAAGATAGACCACAGGCTCTGGATAGTGTTACACTGTCAATTCCCATTGAATCAGATATGAGGAGAGACCGTTGGCTCTGGATAGTGTTACACTGTCAATTCCCAGTGATTCAAACATTAAGATAGACCACAGGCTCTGGATAGTGTTACACTGTCAATTCCCAGTGACTCAAACATTAAGATAGACCACAGGCTCTGGATAGTGTTACACTGTCAATTCCCAGTGATTCAAACAATAAGATAGACCACTGGCTCTGGATAGTGTTACACTGTCAATTCCCAGTGACTCAAACATTAAGATAGACCACTAGCTCTGGATAGTGTTACACTGTCAATTCCGAGTGATTCAAACATTAAGATAGACCACTGGCTCTGGATAGTGTTACACTGTCAATTCCCGGTGATTCAAACATTAAGATAGACCACTGGCTCTGGATAGTGTTACACTGTCAATTCCCGTGATTCAAACATTAAGATAGACCACTGGCTCTGGATAGTGTTACACTGTCAATTCCCAGTGATTCAAACATTAAGAAAGACCACTGGCTCTGGATAGTGTTACACTGTCAATTCCCAGTGATTCAAACATTAAGATAGACCACAGGCTCTGGATAGTGTTACACTGTCAATTCCCAGTGATTCAAACATTAAGATAGACCACAGTCTCTGGATAGTGTTACACTGTCAATTCCCAGTGATTCAAACATTAAGATAGACCACAGGCTCTGGATAGTGTTACACTGTCAATTCCCAGTGATTCAAACATTAAGATAGACCACAGGCTCTGGATAGTGTTACACTGTCAATTCCCAGTGATTCAAACATTAAGATAGACCACAGGCTCTGGATAGTGTTTCACTGTCAATTCCCAGTGATTCAAACATTAAGATAGACCACAGGCTCTGGATAGTGTTACACTGTCAATTCCCAGTGATCAAACATTAAGATAGACCACTGGCTCTGGATAGTGTTACACTGTCAATTCCCAGTGATTCAAACATTAAGATAGACCACAGGCTCTGGATAGTGTTACACTGTCAATTCCCATTGAATCAGATATGAGGAGAGACCGTTGGCTCTGGATAGTGTTACACTTTCAGTTCCCAATTGAATCAAGCATGACGACAGGACACTGGCTCTGGATAGAAAACCTGTTACTGGCTTAGCTAGACAGTCCTGTCTCTAAGGTCCACTGGGAAAAAAACCTAGAGAGGGAGAGCTACGAACACAAAAAGATGACATTCAGACTCACTCCTGGTCATCCACTTCTTAGCTATCACTTGCAGCTCTTCCCATGTCCTCGCTATAATATTAATTTCTGTTGCTACTTCTCTACCTGTGCTGTCTTTCCTGATTTACACATAGTTCTTGTAGTTCAGGTGCCAATTCTGGAGATGTCGTTAGGTGAAATGATGACAATCTGCGACCCAGATTCCTTGTGGCTTTCACCGCATCTCTCTTCTAGAAGATCCAGCTGTCCACTAGGCAGGTTTGGCTGTTCTCTTTTCTTTACTGTTGGGCTTGCTCAAGATTGGTTGGCTTTTGCAGATTTTCCATCTAAGGAATGGAAAGACCAACTGCCCAACCCTCTTTCCTCGCCTCTGAAAACCTGCATGGTCAGTAAGTGTGAAACTGTTTATTTGCTGCCTGTAGGCAAGTGTGAAACTGTTAATGTGCTGTCTGTACGGGTGCCGGTCACACACGGGTGGAATTCTCTTTAGTTTCCGCCTGCCACATATCTGGTAGGCGAACGTTTTTTTAAGCGACATATCTGGTAGGCTGCAGTATTAACATCCTTGGCTTCCCCGTAGGATCGCATAATACACAGGCGGGGTTCCGTTCTCCTCGGTAATACATGAGTAAGCGAACAGCGACTCTAGCAGTGCCGACTCACATGGTTGACGAGTCTTCTGGGACATTGGGTTCCACATGGTTGGCGAGTCTTCTGGGACGTTTGGTTCCATGTGCTTGACCAGCCTCCTCGGACGTTGGGTTCCACATGGTTGGCGAGCATCCTCGTACGCTTGGTTTCACATGGGTGGCGACTATCATGGGATGTTTGGTTCTACATGATTGGCGAGTCTCCTGGCACGTTTGATTACACATGATTGGCGAGTCTCTTCGGGCGCTTGGATTCACAAATCAAAAATCAAATCAAATCAACTTTATTAGGGTCACAAATTGGGCGCGCAGGCCCGTCTTATATTCGGCCCTTCCAATCACTCGTCTTTCATTCATCAAGAGCATTATACATTTACATAGGAAGAAAAATAAACATTGTGAAATGAATGTTGTAAACATAAACAAGGCTTATTACCATGTTATGAGGTCCATCTCCCACTTATCCATACATCACCCCACCCACACGCACACCCCCACCTACCCACACACACGCACAAAAGGGACACATACATACCCCACCAACCGACCCATCCCCCTCGCGCACTTCCCCCACCCACACACACTACCCTTATCTGATCCCCCAACCAAAACACACTCGCCACCCACAAACATTCCCCCATTAACCCACACATCCCACGCCCTTCCACACCTCAAACCACCCATCCCCCAGCCACATCTCCATCGACCACATATTCCCCACTCACGCACACAATCCCCCACCAACCCACACACCGCACATCCACTCACACATCCCCAAACCATACATACACATCCCCACCAACTGACATGTCTCTACCCCCCCCCCCACACACACACATCTCCCTAACCACCCATACATCCCCAAACCACTCACACACACCCCACCACCCACACATACAACTTCCACCCACCCACACCTTAACCCAATCCCCCACCCGCACATCACATACACCCCCTACCACGCAATATTCCCAACCCACGCACCACACACACATACATATCCCTCACCAACACATCCCCACTTACACACCACACACATATCCCCCACCCAGATACCACACAATATTCCCACCCACACAGATACCCTTACCCATCCACCCCACATACCCCCACTCACACACCACAAAACACACACATACCTCACCCACACAATATCCCCAACCAACACACCACACACCTCTCCCCACCCACACACGCATTCCCTACCCGTCCACCAACACACACTCACTCACGCATACATCCTCCACTACGCACCCACACCCCCACCCACCCCCAACCAAACATCTCTCGATCACAATACCCCTACCCACACACAACCTCCATACACTCACACATCCCATCCCGACACATACAACTCCCTCTCCGACCTACACATCCCTAAGCCACTCTCACACCCTCACCCACTCATTCCCCATCCACGCACACATTTCCCACCCACACACCCCCATATACTTCCCCCAACCACCACACATCCCCTACTCACCCCCACATATACCCCACCCATACACACATTTCCCGCACCCATCACACACATCCCCCACTATCCTCCACCCACACACATATCCTCACCCATACCACCACAAACATACCCTCCACCCACACATCAAGCACACATCCCGCACACATATCTCACACCCACACACCATACACTCCTCCCCACCCGCCCTTGCATCCCCAATCCACCCAACACAATCCCCTACCCACACAACCCCGCCACCCACACATACTTCCTCAAACCATCCACACATCTCCACCCACATAAACACACATCCCCCGCATCCATCCCATACACATATACTCCACACATATAACATCCCCCACACCCATTCCCACACCCCCTACTTTCACCCCCACACATCCATCCACACATCCCACCAACACCCACAAATATCACTACCCACCAAAACACACACACCCCAACCCATCCCAACGCATACCCCCACCCACACATCCCCCATCCACACATATCCCCACACTCACACACATCCTCCACACACACTCACACCTCCTCACATCTAGACACATACAAAATGTCTCAAGTTAGCATTGAAACTAGTATGAACAAACTCCCACACTTTACTCACACACATACACTGACACTTGTCATGAGCAGTCTCATAAAAATGTTAAACATGGAGAAAAATGTGTACATAAAAAGTATGTGACGTAAAATAGTGATGCTCCACACACACACACACACACACACACACACACACACACACACACACACACACACACTCTCTCTCTCTACTCATTCACTCTCGCGCTCACTCATTCACTCTCGAGCTCACTCATTCACTCTCACGCTCACTCATTCACTCTCATGCTCACTCATTCACTCTCCCGCTCACTCATTCTGTCTCTCATTCACACTCACTGACTCTCTCACTCAAACTACAGTAATGAACATGAGTTTATATTATGCATGATAAAATCAAATGGTATTTAACTGATAATATGACAGATGAGAATACACAAACATATGGATTCGCGTGTTACATAACATGCGTGTTACATGACATGCATCTGCTCAGCTCTCTCTCTCTCTCTCTCTCTCTCTCTCTCTCTCTCTCTCTCTCTGTCTGTATTCTTTCATATAACACACTCACACGCATGCGCGCACTCACACACACACACTAACACATCAACTCTCCCACTGTCTCACTGTCTCACACACAATCTTTCACACACACACACACACTCACTCTCTCAATCACACTCTCTCACACATACCCGTACGCATGAACGCATGCACGCACTCCCTCTCACACATACACGTACGAATGCATGCACTGACACATTCCCCCACCATTTCTCGCTCAATCACTCTCTCTCCACACACGCACGCACTTGCGCACACACACATTCACTCTCTCACTCTCTCTGACACACTCTCTCTCTCTCTCTCTCTCTCTCTCTCTCTCTCTTCTCTCTCTCTCTCTCTCTCTCTCTCTCTCTCTCGCTCGCTCGCTCCCACACGCACACACATATATAGTGAACAATTATAGTTAAACAATTATAATGAACAATTATACCAGTAAATGAATTATGGTGGCATATAGTCGATATGGATTAAGTATTGAAAGAGTTTTCGGTTAAATGTGTAGGGACTCATTGGAGTTTTCAGATCTGGAGGCAGCTCATTCCATAAGTGAGCACCAGAATAGGCGAAACATGTTTTGTATAGGTCCAATCTAGGCTTTGAGACATGTAACAAATTTAGGCGCTTGCTGTTCATTGCATTAGATTGAATCAGCGGCAGAAGATACTCTGGGGTATTTTGAGATATAATTTTATTCACTAATTTGGCTTTGTTGAAAAGGAAGCGCTTTTGTAGTGGTAGAAGTCTTAGATGACTGTACAAATTATTACTTTCAACGTGCTTTTATGCCAGAAACCAGACGAATAGCGCGGTTTTGTAGAGAACATAGTCGTTTTAAATTAGATTTAGGGCAACCATCCCAAACTGTGGAACAGTAATCGAGATGTGATTGGATATAGCATGTATAGAATATTTTTCGTGTGCTTTTGGTCCAGGAAGTGCCTGAATTTTAGCAAGTTGGTAAACTTTTGGTGCTATTTTTCTTGGTAAGAGCGTGAACATGAGAGCTCCAGTTCAAATGGCTGTCAATTAAACGGACCCTAGTGTTTTATGTTCAGTCACATTAACTATAGGTAACGTGCCTATGGCGGAGGAGTTCGAGCGGTGCTCCAGTTATGGCTAGTGTCTGCAGTTTTTGTCTGGTCGTTATTAGCATAGATTTGGTTTTGTCAATGTTAATTTGCATGCGGTTTTCATTGCTCCATCTAGCTCCATTTTATAAAGAATTCTCTAATTCACTACGGTTTTCTTGACTAGTATATATAGTACAGTCGTCTGCAATAGATCACAAGTTGTATTGATATATAAAGGAAGATCATTAATATAAACTGCAAAAAGCAGCGGACCTAGTACCTATTGAGCCCTGAGGCACACCAATATTAAGCTGTGTGGGTCTTGATAGACAGTTGTTGAAGGACACGACTTGTTGTCAGTCGGATAGAAAATGACGTAATTATGTTCACCAGTGTGGTGCTTGTCTTCATTGTTTTAGTTTTCTAATTAGAATATCGTGATCTAACCATATCAAAAGCTTTTTTAAAGTCTACAAACACCGCTCCACAAAGTCTTACGTTGTTGATGTTTAAGTGCCAGTTATCGGTCATTTTTGTTAGAGCACTATGGCAAGAATAATTTAGGTCGAAACCCAGATTGACTGTTAATTATTAGATTGTTGTTAATTAAATGGTGTAACGTTATTTTATGAATTGTGTTTTGTAGTGGTTTTGACAGCGACGATAGTAAGGAAATAGGTCTATAATTACCCAACACGCTATTATCGATTGAGCTATTTTTAATTAGCGGAAACACTTTAGCAATTTTAAATGCAGATGGAAAGTAGTTTTTGGCCAGGCACTGGTTATATATGAACGCACATGACTGACGAGCCTGCTCGAACGGTTGGCATTCTGCTCTCATCTTGCACATATATTCCATGCGAATCCTTTCTATTGATGTAGATTTATTAACTTGAAGGTCCTCGCTTTGGCCCTTAGGGTGCTCAGAATTTGGACCCCTTGATATAGTGGTAGCTCCATCTAGTCTGTCTGCTATTTAACTGTTTCCCTCTTTAGTACAAACTACAGCGATTGGGAAAAAAGGTTTTTAAAAAGCAACAGACTAGATGGGGCTCCAAATATAAACAAGGGGCCAAATTCTGACACCCCAAGGGGGAAAGCGGGACCTTCAAATTTAAAATCCAAACAAAAGAAAATATTCGCATTGGGTATAAAGTGCAAGATGAGAGCAGAAACCCAAAAATTCGGGCAGGCCCCGTCCCGTCCCTGTGCGTTCATTATAACAATGCCTGGCCCCAAAAATATTTCCTCTGCCTTTTAAAAATTTCTTTAAAATTTTTCCGCTAATTAAAACTACTCAACCCATAAAAGCGTTTGGGTTTAAATTTTGAAACCCATTTCCTTACTATCTTTCCCCTGTCAAAACCCCTACAAAAACCCATTCATAAAAAAACCCTTACACCTTTAATTCACAATCTAATAATTAACAGTCAATCTGGGTTTTTGACCTAAAAATTCTTGCCATAGTGGGTCTAAACAAAAAGACCGTAAATGGAAATTAACATCAAACCGGGAAATTTGTGGAGGTGTTTTTTAAAAATTTAAAAAAGCTTTTGATATTGGGGAGATCACATATTCCCAATTAGAAAACTAAAACAAATTAACAACACCAACATGGGCCTAATTCGTCATTTCTATCCGACTGACGCAAGTCCGTGTCCTTCAACAACTGTCTATCAAGCCCCACACAGCTTAATATTGGTGTGCCTCGGGGCCCTCAATGGGTTATTTAGGTCCGCTCTTTTTGCATTTTATATTAAGGATCTTCCTTTTATATATCAATAAAACCCTTGTGATCTTTTTTTGCAGACGACTGTACTATAAAACTAGTAAAGGGAAACCGTAGTAAAATTAGAGATTCTTTATAAAATGGAGCTAATGGAGCAATGAAACCGCTTTAAAATTTAAAACATTGACAAACCAAATCTAGCTAATAACGCCAGACAAAACTGCAAAAACTGCCAAAAATGAGCACCGCTCGAACTCCTCCGCATGGGACGTTCCCTATAGTTAATGTGACTAAAACAAAAAACACTAGGTTTTTAATTGACAGCCTTTTTAAACTGGAGCTTTTCAATTTTCCGCTTTTACCAAAAAATAGCCCAAAAGTTTCCCAAAATTTTGCTAAATTCCCACTTCCTGGACAAAAGCACACAAAAAAATTTTCATCATGCTATATCCAATCACATCTCGTTACTTTTCCCCAAGTTTGGGAGGGTTTTGCCCAAAATCAAATTTTAAAAGGGGCAAATGTTCTCTACAAAACCGCGCTTTTTCGCCCTGTTTCTGGCATAAAGGGACTTTAAAGTAATAAATTTTTACAGTCATCTAAACTTCTACCACACAAAAGCGCTTCCTTTCAACAAGCCAAAATTTGTGAATAAAATTATAAAATAAAAATACCCCCAGGGTATCTTCTGCCCTGTTCATCTAAAGCAATGAACAAAAGCGCCTAAATTTTGTTTCATGTCTCAAAGCCTAGATTTGGGCCTATACAAACATGTTTCGGGGCCCATTCTGGGGCTCACTAAAGGAATAAACTGCCTCCCGATCTGAAAACTCCAATGAGTCCCTACCATTTAAAACCCAAACCCCTTTCAATACTTAATCCCTATCGCTATTGCCACCAAAAATTCATTTACTGGTATAATTTTTCATTTAATTGTTTAACTATAAATTGTTTCACTATATATGTTTGTGCGTGGGAGCGAGCGGCGGAGAAAGGGGAGAGAGAGAGAGGAGAGAGAGAGAGGAAGAGAGAGAGAGAGAGAGAGAGAGAGAGATGTGTCAGAGAGAGTGAGAGAGTGAATGTGTGTTTGCGCAATGCGTGGGGTGGGGGAGAGAGAGTGATTGAGCGAGAAATGGTGGGGGGAAAGTTCAGTGCATGCATTCGTACGTGTATGTGTGAGAGGGAGTGCGTTCATTGCGTTTCCCTGCGTACGGTATGTGTGAGAGAGTGTGATTGAGAGAGTGAGTGTGTGTTTGTGTGTGAAAGTTGTGTGTGAGACAGTGAACAGGGGGGAGTTGATGTTTTTGTGTGTGGTGTGTGAGTGCGCCCATGCGTGTGAGTGTTTTTTATATAAAAGAATACAGACAGGAGAGAGAGAGAGGGGAGAGAAAGAGAGAGAGAGGAGAGAGAGTGAGCAATGCAGTCATGTAACACGCATGTTATGTAACCCGGGCGAATCCAGGGTTTGGGTGTATTCTCATCTGTCCATTTATCATTTAAATCCCATTTAAATTTTTAAATCATGCAAAATATAAACTCATGTTCATTCCCTGTAGTTTTGAGTGAGAGAGTCAGGGGAGTGTGAATGAGAGACGATGAGTGAGCGGGAGAGTGAATGAGTGGCATGGGTGAATGAGTGGGGCGCGAGAGTGAATGAGAGAAAAGAGAAAGTGGGTTTGGTGTGTGTGTGTGTGGGGTGTGGTGTGTGTGTGGGTGTGTGTGTGTTGTGTTTTGTGGGGTGGAGAAACAGAAATTTTTTACGTCACTCCTTTTTATGTACACATTTTTCTCCATTTTTAAACCATTTTTATAGACTGCTCCTGACAAGTGTCAGTGTATGTGTTTTGGTAAATTGTGGGAGTTTGTTAATACTAGTTTCAATGCTAACTTGAGACATTTTGATTTTGTCTAGATGTGAGGAGGTGTGAGTGTGTGTGGAGGATGTGGGGGGAGTGGGGGGGATATGTGGGGGGTGGGGTGTGTGGGTTTGGGGTTTAATGCGTTGGGATGGGTTGGGGTGTGTGTGTTTTGGTGGGTAGTGTTTTTGTGGGTTTTTGGGTGGGATGTTTTGGGAGGGATTTTTGGGGGTAAAAAGTGGGGGGTGTGGGAATGGGTGGGGGGGATGTTATATGTGTGGAGTATATGTGTAGGGGATGGATGCGGGGGATGTGTGTTATGTGGGTGGGATGTGTGGCGGGTTTTTGGGGAAGTATGTGTGGGTGGCGGTGTTGTGTGGGTAGGGATTGTGTTGGGTGGTTTTGGGGATGCAAGGGCGGGTGGGGAGGAGTGTATGGTGTGTGGGGTGAGATATGTTTTGGGGGATGTGTGCTTGATGTGTGGGTGGAGGGTATGTTTGTGGTGGTATGGGTGAGGATATGTGTGGGGGTGGAGGATATGGGGATGTGTGTGATGGGTGCGGGAAATTTTGGGGTAGGGTGGGGTATTTTGGGGGTGAGGGGGGGGGTTTGGGGTTTGGGGGAAAAGTATAGGGGGGTGTGTGGGGGGGAAAATGTGTGCGTGGATGGGGAATGAGTGGGTGAGGGTGTGAGAGGGGCTTAGGATGTGTAGGTCGGAGGGGGGTTTTGTTTTTGTCGGGAGGGGATGTGTGAGTGTATGGAGGTTGTGTGTGGGTAGGGGGATTGTGATCGAGAGATG
Source organism: Cepaea nemoralis (assembly GCA_014155875.1). Taxonomy (NCBI): domain Eukaryota; kingdom Metazoa; phylum Mollusca; class Gastropoda; order Stylommatophora; family Helicidae; genus Cepaea; species Cepaea nemoralis. Next base: position 61,727 of record JACEFZ010015199.1, read on the forward strand.
TTTTTTTTGGGGTGGGGGGGGGTTTGGTTTCGTGTGGAGGATGTTTTAAAGTGAGTGAGTGTGTGTTAGTGGACGGGTAGGGAATGCGTGTGTGGGTTTGAAGAGGGGTGTGGTGTGAGGGTTGGGGATATTGTGTGGGTTAGGTTGTTTTGTGTTTTGTGGTGTGTGAGTGGGGGGATGTGGGTGGATGGGTAAGGGTATCTGGGTTTTGGGGGGAATATTGTGTGGTATCCTGGGGGGATATGTGTGTGGTGGTAAGTGGGGATGTGTTGGTGAGGGGTATGTATGTGTGTGTTGTGCGTGGGTTGGGAATATTGCGTGGTAGGGGGGGTATGTGATGTGCGGGTGGGGGATTGGGTTAAGGTGTGGGTGGGTTGGGAAATTGTATGTGTGGGGGGTGGGGTGTGTGTGAGTGTTTTGGGATGTATGGGTGGTTAGGGAGATGTTGTGGGGTGTGGGGGGGGGTAGAGACATGTCTTGGTGGGGATGTGTATGTATGGTTTGGGATGTGTGAGTGGATGTGCGGTGTGTGGGTTGGTGGGGGATTGTGTGCGTGAGTGGGGAATATGTGGTCGATGGAGATGTGGCTGGGGGATGGGTGGTTTTAGGTTGGAAGGGCGTGGGGTGTGTGGATTAATGGGGGGAAAGTTTATGGTGGCAACTGTGTTTTGTTGGGGGATCAGATAAGGGGAGTGTGTGTTGGTGGGGGAAATGTTGGGGGGGATGGGGCGGTTTGGGGGGGTATGTATGTGTCCCTTTGTGGTTTTGTGTGGGTAGGTGGGGGTGTGCGTGTGGTGGGGGGGATGTATGGAAAATGGAGATGGACCTCATAACATGGTAATAAGCCTTGTTTATGTTTACAACATTCATTTCACAATGTTTATTTTTTCTTCCATTTAAATGTATAATGCTCTTGATGAATGAAAGACGAGTGATTGGAAGGGCCCAATATAAGACGGGCCTGCGCGCCCCCAAATTTTTGACCCTAATAAAGTTGATTTGATTTGATTTTTTATTTGTGAATCCAAGCGCCCCAAGAGACTCGCCAATCATGTGTATCACACATGCCAGGAGACTCGCCAATCATGTAGAACCAACATCCCATGATAGTCGCCACCCTTGAACCAAGCGTACGAGGATGCTCGCCAACCATGTGGAACCCAACGTCCGGGAGGCTGGTCAAGCCATGGAAAACCCAAAAGTCCCAGAAGACTCGCCAACCATGTGGAACCCCAAAGTCCCAGAAGACTCGTCACCATGTGAGTCGGCCTGCTAAGTCGCTGTTCGCTTACTCATGTATTACCGAGGAGAACGGAACCCCGCCTTTTTATTATGCGATCCTACGGGGGAAACCAAGGATGTTAATACTGCAGCCTACCAGATATGTCGCTTAAAAAAACGTTCGCCTACCAATATGTGGCAGGCGAAACTAAAGAGAATTCCCCCCGTGTGGACCGGCACCCGTAAAAAGCCCATTAACAGTTTCACACTTGCCTACAGGCAGCAAAAAACAGTTTCACACTTACTGACCATGCAGGTTTTCAGAGGGGAGGAAAGAGGGTTGGGCATTGGTCTTTTTCCCTTCCTTTTGATGGAAAAACTGCAAAAGCCAACCAAACTTGAGCAAGCCCAAAAGTAAAAAAAAAGAGAACAGCCAAACCTGCCTAGTGGACAGCTGGATCTTCTAGAAGAGAGATGCGGTGAAAGCCACAAGGAATCTGGGGCGCAGATTGTCATCATTTCACCTAACGACATCTCCAGAATTGGCACCTGAATACAAGAACTATGTGTAAATCAGGAAAGACAGCACAGGTAGAGAAATAGCAACAGAAATTAATATTATAGCGAGGACATGGGAAAGCTGCAAGTGATAGCTAAGAAGTGGGTGACCAGAGTGATCTGAATGTCATCTTTTTGTGTTCGTAGCTCTCCTCTCTAGGTTTTTTTTTCCCCGTGGGCCTTAGAGACAGGACTGTCCTAGCTAAGCCCGTAACAGGGTTTTTTATCCAAAAAGCCAGTGTCCTGTCGTCATGCTTGATTCAATGGGAACTGAAAGTGTAACACTATCCAGAGCCAACGGTCTCTCCTCATATCTTATTTAATGGGAATTGACAGTGTAACACTATCCAGAGCCTGTGGTCTATCTTTAAAGTTTTAATCACTGGGAATTGACAGTGTAACCTATCCAAGCCAGTGGTCTATCTTAATGTTTGAGTCACTGGGAATTTACAGTGTAACACTATCCAGAGCCTGTGGTCTATCTTAATGTTTGAATCACTGGGAATTGACAGTGAAACACTATCCAGAGCCTGTGGTCTATCTTAATTTTTTGAATCACTGGGATTGACAGTGTAACACTATCCAGAGCCTGTGGTCTATCTTAATGTTTGAATCACTGGGAATTGACAGTGTAACACTATCCAAACCTGTGGTCTATCTTAATGTTTGAATCACTGGGAAATTTACAGTGGTAACACTATCCAGAGACTGTGGTCTATCTTAATGTTTGAATCACTGAATTGAAGGTAACACTATCCAGAGCCTGTGTCTATCTTAATGTTTGAATCACTGGGGAAATTTACAGTGTAAAACTATCCAGAGCCGTGGTCTTTCTTAATGTTTGAATCACTGGAATTGACGTGTAACACTATCCAGAGCCAGTGGTCTATCTTAATGTTTGAAAACACCGGGAATTGACAGTGTAAAACTATCCAGAGCCGTGGTCCTATCTTAATGTTTTAATCACTGGGAATTGACAGTGTAACACTATCCAGAGCCAGTGGTCTATCTTAATGTTTGAATCACCCGGGAAATTTACAGTGTAACACTATCCAGAGCCAGTGGTCTATCTTAATGTTTGAATCACTGGGAAATTTACAGTGTAACACTATCCAGAGCCAGTGGTCTATCTTAATGTTTGAATCACTGGGAAATTTACAGTGTAAACCCCATCCAGAGCCTGTGGTCTATCTTAATGTTTGAGTCACTGGGGCTTGACAGTGTAACACTATCCAGAGCCATGGTCTTTCTTAATGTTTGATCACTGGGAATTGACAGTGTAAAACTATCCAGAGCCAACGGTCTCTCCTCATATCTGATTCAATGGGATTGACAGTGTAACACTATCCAGAGCCTTGGTCTATCTTAATGTTTTTAATCACTGGGAATTGACAGTGTAACACTATCCAGAGCCATTGTCTATCTAATGTTGAATCACCGGAATTGACAGTGTAACACTATCCAGAGCCAGTGGTCTATCTTAATGTTTGAATCACTCGGATTGACAGTGTAACACTATCCAGAGCTAGTGGTCTATCTTAATGTTTGAGTCACTGGGAATTGACAGTGTAAAACTATCCAGAGCCAGTGGTCTATCTTTTGTTTGAATCACTGGAATTGACAGTGTAACACTATCCAGAGCCTGTGGTCTATCTTAAAGTTTGAGTCACTGGGATTGACAGTGTAACACTATCCATACCTGTGGTCTATCTTAATTTTAAATCACTGGGGAAATTTACAGTGTAAAAACTATCCAGAGCCAACGGTCTCTCCTCATATCTGATTCAATGGGAATTGACAGTGTAACACTATCCAGAGCCTGTGGTCTATCTTAATGTTTGAGTCACTGGGAATTGACAGTGTAACACTATCCAGAGCCTGTGGTCTATCTTAATGTTTGAATCACCGAGAAATTTGGGAGTGTAACACTATCCAGAGCCTGTGGTCTAACTTAATGTTTGAGTCACTGGGAATTGACAGTGTAAAACTATCCAGAGCCATGGTCTATCTTAATGTTTGAATCCCGGGAATTGACAGTGTAACACTATCCAAACCAGTGGTCTATCTTAATGTTTGAATCACCGGAATTGACAGTGTAACACTATCCAGAGCCAGTGGTCTACTTAATGTTTGAATCACTGGGAATTGACAGTGTAACACTATCCAGAGCCAGTGGTCTATCTTAAAAGTTTGAGTCACTGGGAATTGACAGTGTAACACTATCCAGAGCCAGTGGTCTATCTTTAAAGTTTGAATCACTGGGAATTGACAGTGTAACACTATCCGGGGCCTGTGGTCTATCTTAATGTTTGAATCACTGGGAATTGACAGTGTAACACTAT
>JACEFZ010015200.1:0-57243 GCA_014155875.1 Cepaea nemoralis
CCTTTTTAAAACTGTGTCATCTGCATAGCGTATATTATTTATGTTATATCCTCTGATTAGTATTTCTGGTGTCCATTTGATCTCTCTTATTATTACTTCGCTATATAGGGAGAAGAGATCCAGTGACAAGACACATCCCTGTCGTACTTCTAGATTTATCTTTTCTTAACTGCCCTCTTTATTACACATTTTGCTTGCAGCAACTACAACTATTAAAATTGCTGCAACTACAACAACAACAACAACAACAACTACTACTACTACTACTACTACTACTTCTACTACTACTAATATTACTACTACTACTACTACTACTTCTACTACTACTACTACTACTACTACTACTACTACTACTACTACTACTACTACTACACTACTATCCCATGGCTGTTAGAAATCGAAAAAGAGTAGCATAATAGCGCTGCCTGGGCAAAATTTCGAGTTAAAAATCTACCCAAAGTGTTTTAGGATCCTCACCGGTGCTACGGAGTTCGTGCACCGAGCTGAGTTTCTCCGGACTCAGGCTTGAGTTAGGAGTAGAACGGAGCACTTATGGGTTACACCTGTGTGCCGGGATGTTGATCCGTTGACTAAACTAAACTACTTCTACTACAACTACTACTACTACTACTACTACTACTACTACTACTACTACTACTACTACTACTACTACTACTACTACAAGTAATACTACAACGATAACAACTACTACTGCTACAACTACTACAACTGTTGTTTGTCCATCAAGAATGATGCTGACCATTGATTTCATCCAATGGGGTTGAAAGTATGGAGCTGTGAGTTCTAAAATTGCTGATAAGGCCTATTCTGGCTCGAAATGTTCTTTGACAATGTGGGCAAAGAATGCTTGACGTTTCTGGACGAGGACTTCTGCAGTGGTTTTTCTGTCCAGCCTTTTCTTCACAGCTCTTGCAGTCCTGGTTGCTTCACACATGACTGTACCCGTATTAAATGATGTACGTTACGAATTACAGTCTTTAGCAGCAGTCTCCCAGGTGTCAAGATAAATTTCAAAAGCTTTCAGTGAGATTTTCAGAGTGTCTTTAACACGTTTCCTCTAGCCGCCTTGGGAGCGTTTACCACAACGCAGTTCGCCGTAACAAATTAATTTAGGGAGCCTGTGATCTGGCATACGAGTTAAGTGAACATCCCAGGGAATCTGATTTTTCATTAGTACAGTGTGGATCAATATGCATCCATACTTAAGAACTGAATATTGAAGAAGTTTGGCTATTAAAGACGATAAAACAATGAACATTGAAATATTTTGGTCACGAAAGCTTGGAGAGAACAATAATGGAGGGATGCATATGCCTGAGAAGAGAGGAATAGGAAGGCCAAAGAGAAGATGGGTGCAGGATGTGGCGGATGATTTCCAGACGGGTGTATCGGACTCGGGACATCTTGCTTATGATCGAGAGGTTTTCCGGAAGGTTGTTATAGGAGCGAGGTTCTGCAAAGGACATGCTACTGAATGAATGAATGAATGAATGAATGAAAGTGTGGATACTGGGCATGGACGCTCTTTCTAGAACTTTTGTATCTGGGATCTTGTCTTGCCATTTAATCTTCAATAGCTTCCTAAGGCAGACTGTGTGGAAGTGGTTTAATTTCCTAGCATGTCTGTCAGAGCCTAGCTATGCAGCGACATCGTTACGGCACCCGGCGGACAAGAGTTGTCGGCTGGCGAGATTGTTACCTGACACGCGACCAGCGGTCAGGCTGACGACAGACGCACGCAAGCCACGTGACCACACCAGAGGCAGTGGGCCGTGTGCGAGATAGCGGGAGACCAAGCGGGGACAGGACATTGAAAGGACGTGTGTGATGAGAGCAAGGCGTTTGTGTGAATCTCCGTGGTCGTAAGCCGAACGACTGATATCTTGAGCGTCAGACCTATGAGCTGTATTGTGGTTGTGAGTTATATGTTGTAGATCACTGTAATTATCGTTATGTATTTAATGTGGCAATAAATCCATAGAACTTGTGTTGCTGTGTCTTACGTCGAATCACGTTATATGTTATACTTGTACTGTCTCACACGTGTTAGCCAACGAGCCGAACAGAAGATCTTGACATGTGTGGACGTGGGTTGCTCGTCAGTAATTAAGAACCTAATATATTTAGACGTGTGTTGTTCGTCTTTGTTATTTAAAACTATAATTCTTGTACTTGTAAAATTTGTCAAGGTTATAGTGATGTACATGTGATCGGAAAAGTCTCAGTGTGATCCATTTCTACAGTGTCTAAATATGTTTAAGATCATTAGTAAATGTGCAGTACATATTGTTTGATCCTGTAGACATGTTAAACATTTGTGATTTGTGAAAAGTGTCAACGTTTGACCTAGTCAACATTGTGATTTTGTCGCCATTTTGACCTTGTCGCCATCTTGTAAACTTGATGTCTATGTCCTTACTGAATGTCATCTTGATGTAAGTGATGTGTCATCAATGTTATTGAGTGTTAAAATACAGATAGATTGTCTTTGTATATTGAGTTTGTGGAACGCAAAGAGTTTTGGAAAGAGTGTAACTTCTGTTGAAAGAAACACTGTTGACGACAAATTTACGACATACAATTATACTCGACGCCATCCAAACCTAATCAACACTTAGTGACTTGCAGGCACACACCAACAAACACACGCTAACTTATTTCTCTCCAAAAATAAGCAGGGTTTTGCGTACCATCCATAACCTTGCCGTAGAGGTCATTAGTGGTTCCGAAGTACGACCCTACAGTTTTCCTAGCCCGGTTGCCCAACCTTTCGTCACCATATCCAAGGGCACTTGAGTATATTTTTCTTTACTTTAACTTTACGTATGCATTAGTGGGCACGCATCGTATAGTCAAACCAATTGTAAGTTGTTTTCCTACTAACCATTTATAATATATTTTGTGTGGTTGATTGTCATTGACGTATTTTCTCCATCATGTCGTCATTGTTCGATTTCATTGATATGGGGATAAAATTACAGTTACATGGTGATGAATTAACAAAATGGAGTGAGAACAAATACGCTGAATATCTCCAGGTACAAGAGAAAAACAATGAACGCGAAGATAGAGCAGCAGAAAGAGCTCTAAAACAAGCAGAAATGGCTGCCAAACAAACAGAAGCAGAAACCGCTCTAAAACAAGCAGAGATGGAAACAGCTCTAAAACAGGCAGAGATTGAAAAGGCTGCCAAACAAGCTGAGATAGACGGTGAACTTAAGAAAGCAGAAATAGCAGCTCAGAGTAAGAGAGAAGAACTTGAATTACAGTTGAAAATGAAACAACTCGACACCGAGACTGCAATGAATAAAGAGTCAAAGAAATCTGAAAGACTGGAAAAAGAAAACCAGTATAAGAAGTATCAAGGTATCGTTCGTAACTATACCTCGGGTGACTGCATAGCAGCCTTTACCCAAAATTTTGAGACATTAATGGAACATTACCAAGTTCCACTTTCGGAATGGAATATTCTATATATGAGGAGTCTATCTGGGGAACCTCTTAAAGTCATTGAAACAATCCCCAAAGACCTCAGAAAAGAGTACCATTATATTAAATCTAAAATAATGGCACATTTCATGTTAGACGAGGCAGGGTACAGAGAACAATTCAGTAAACTGAGTCCAAAACCAACTCAAACGTTCTCTGACTACCTCTGTTTAGTCCGAGACATTTTCAGCAAATGGACTTCATCAGCCAAAATTAACAAAAATTATGATAAATTAGAAGATCTCATCATTCGAGATAAAGTTATTTCTTCTATCCCATCATCTTTTTCTAAGTTCTTACAAGAAAATGAATGCACAAGTGTGGAAGAAATGGAAAGACGTGGGTCGGCCTATTATACGGCAAATAAACAGTGTTTTGCCACTGAAGCTACTGACAGTAACTGGGTAGCAGCAGCCAACTATGAGAAAAACTATAGTAGGCAAAACCAAACAGGCCTACCTCTGAAAAATTTAGACATTGTGTTCACTGTAAAATGTCTCACTATTTGAACGAGATGTGCGATAAAAACCCAGGGTACCCAACATACTTGCAAAATATGGTAAACAGACAAGACAGAGAACGTAAATCGTTCAAAAGTGCACGTAAATGTTTTCTCTGCAAGGCTTACGGTCACCATCGCATGGATTGTAGAGGCAGGCATATGACCAACAAAGCCAATGCCGCCTTGTTCGATAGCTCAGCGTCAGAAGACGAAAATCCAGAAAAACATCCTGTACATGCAGCACAGTCGTGTGATGTATTTACTTCTAACACTTGCACTGTCTGTAATACTTTCTTTGAAAATTGTATCTTAACATGCGGGCACGCCATCCCTATTGCTAATGAGGAAGCTAACTTAGTAATAGACTCAAAAGGCAAATTAGACATCTATCACGGGTATGTTAATGGCAAGTTTGCTACAGTACTTCGCGACACCGGGAGTACACTTATTGGCCTGAAAACAACATTCATAACGCCTACAGACTACACAGGCAGACACATCACATGTAGAACATTTTCAGGCAATATCGAAAAATATCCATTAGCTTGGGCATACATTGAAACACCATTCCTCACCGGAAAAGTAAAGGTCGCGGCACTTACAAACCCAGTGTGCGATATAATCATAGGAAATTTACCTGAGGTGAATGACAAACCTCATAACCATGACATAACATCACTATGTATTAATGATAACACATCACCACCAAATGTCATTGAAAATGTCATATCACCTGTTGAATGTATGTTAGCTAATGCAGCACTAAGTTATCATCATATCATTGACGATATCATTCCATCATCATCTGATGTCATTGATTGTGTGAACGCAGTAACAAGAGCTACTGCTAGAGTGCAAGATGAAAGTAACCAAACTGAGGCTATTCAAATGCTTAGCCCAGAAGTACCACCTAGTGACTCTATGAAGGAAACATTCATAAGAGCTCAGAAAGCTGATCCTTCACTGTCAAAGTACTTTGACCTGATCGGCAAAAAGGCAAGAGTAACCAAAAATGCGAAATGGCATTTTGCTTTACACAATAATATACTCACCAGGTACTACACCAGAGGTGACGTTACAACAAAGCAAACTGTGTTGCCAACTACTTATCGCAAGCAAGCTTTACATCTTGCTCACGATATACCTTTTGCAGGTCATATGGCATATGTTAAAACCAGGTCAAGACTATTGACACAGTTTCATTGGCCAAAATTCTGTAATGACATAAAAACATATTGCAGAAGTTGTGATACATGCCAGAAACTGGTAAAGAAAGGTAAACACCCACAGGCAAAGTTACAAGTCACTGACTTAGCCAGTCGACCTTTTGAAAAATTATCAGTTGACATTGTGGGCCCTCTTAGTCAGACAACTACTAGAGGGAATAAATACATTCTAACAATTATTGATCAATGTAGCCGCTGGCCGGAAGCTATTCCGCTAAAGAACATTACTGCCAACGATATTATGGAAGTGTTCTTCCATATTTTCTCCCGAATTGGGTTTCCAGATACTATCCAGTCTGATAGAGGCACTCAGTTTATCGCCGCATCCACTCAAGCTTTCACTAAAATGCTAGGAGTGAAGCAAGTCTTCAATACCCCCTATCATCCTCACTCGAGCGGGATTATAGAAAAGCTTAATGGGGATCTGAAGCACATGCTTGCCAAAGTAACTCAAGATCACCCCAATAACTGGGATTATTATTTACCAGCTGTCCTTTTTGCTTATCGCGAGGTACCACATTCTAGTACCGGTTTCTCTCCCTTTGAACTCATCTATGGTGCCAAACCACGAGGCCCATTAACAATTTATCACCAAATGCTAACAGATTCCACTCCATTACTGAAACCCATATCATCATTTGTGTATGTAACATCATTGCGTGAAAGGATAATTAAATCATGTGAAATTGCTAAAAATGCACTAAAACTATCTGGTGCTACGTACAGACAGTACGCAGACAAAGGTAACAGGACTATAACATTGACAGCTGGACAGGACGTTCTACTACTACTACCTAGTGACAAACAGCTACTGACAGATTCTTGGCAGGGACCTTTTAAAGTGACAAGACAAATCTCATCTGTTGACTACGAAATCCTAATAAAAGACAAACATAAAATATTTCACATCAATATGCTAAGACCATACTACAACAGAGACAACGAACAAGACGATACGACAGCTTGCACCGTGATAATAGATCACGAAGATGACGATTCTAGCGACGAGATTCCAACACCTACATTAGACACGACAAACTGCTTGGAGGAGATCAAGATCAATCCAAACCTAAGTCAAGCAGAGACAAACAGTTGCAAACAGTTGATACAACAGTACAACACCATCTTTTCAGACAACCCAGGACAAACAGAATTAGTACAGCATCACATCACACTCACAGCAAACACACCCATAAGATGCAGACCATACACCATACCATTACATTACAAGGAACAACTACATCAGGAAATCATCAACTTAGAAAAAAACAACATCATCAGACGATCCCTATCAGACTTCTCTTCACCCATGGTCATTGTACGTAAAAAGGACAACACAATAAGACTTTGCATCGATTACAGAAAACTAAACAAAATAACTGTTTTAGATCTTGAACCAATGGCAAACACTGACGATCTTCTGACAGAACTGACCGACGCTAAGTTCTTTACAACGCTTGACATGTCTAAAGGTTACTGGCAGATTGCTGTACATGAAGACAGCAGACATCTAACAGCTTTCGCCACGCCGTGGGGACTGTACGAATGGTGCAAACTTCCATTTGGGCTAGTCAATGCCCCAGCCACATTCGTTCGCATGACACGACTCCTCCTATCTGACATTCCGAATATCATTTGCTATATCGACGACATCTGTGTCCATACAGAGACAATGACGGAACATATAAAGACACTGGAACAGACACTAGAACGTATCAGACAGCATGGACTGACAGTGAAACCTTCAAAAGTTAGCATGGCTTACCAAGAGATATCAATTTTGGGGTACAGAATATCCAATGGCTTTGTCATGACAGACAACAAAATTGTCTCCAAAATTCTAAAACTGTCACTTCCAACAAATAAGAAACAAGTCCGCAGTTTGTTGGGACTTATCAACTACTACAGAAACTTTATTCCTGATTTTTCAGAACTGACTGAGGTTTTTTCTAACTTACTAACCAAGGATAAACCCGAAAATGTTGTAAACGATGAATGCCTACGAAATGCATTTCATAAAGTTTTGGCACACTTTTCTGATAAGAATTCCAAAAATCTTATTCTTAAATTGCCCAACATTCATTTACCTTTCAGGTTAAGAACAGATGCTAGCTCCGTTGCCATTGGGGCAGTCCTGTTGCAGGAATACAACAACATCCTGCATCCAATTTGCTTCCTATCAAGAAAACTAAGGCCTAGAGAGCGGGCATGGTCCATTCCGCAATTAGAGGCATTGGCCTTAGTAGAAAGTGTGACGAAGCTGTCCAGATATCTTCTAGGACGTCACTTTATCATCGAAACTGACAACAGTCCATTACGGTATATAAATGCCGGAGTACCATCAAATAATATGATTGCTCGCTGGTCCTTAAAGCTTCAAAATTTCAGTTTCGAAGTTCGCCATATTCCCGGCAGAATGAATACCATCGCCGACCTTTTGTCCCGTTGTCCGACCGACCCAGTAAGCAATGTCTGAGTGCACTGTGAAATATTACACTCAGCCCAACACAGCCACCAATGAGTGAATTTTGTTGCCATTCACCTACTGTGTAAGGTCTATTATTAAAATTGTGATACGGTTTACAAACCGACATGTATAATATACTTATTTTAATCAAGTCATGTAATGAGTGTAGTATAATTGTGTAGTGTGTGTTAGAAAGAGAACAATATTAATTGTATATATACACCAAGAACAGTGTCACAGACGCTTAACCACTTACCAGAAGCGAACTTTACCATTGTGACATCTGTGAGTGATTTTCTTCACCGTCATATTTTAACGACATGTGCAAATGTGGACCGAACATTGACTCCTACACCACCTCTGCAGCGAATTTAATCCAAATTGTTCGACGTTTGAACATCCGAAATAAGAACATTCGAACATTATCCATAAGTTGTGAACACATCGGAAACAAGAACATTCCACCATAATCCGAGAGTTGTGATACTATAACATCAAACACGAACTTTGATAACGCTTTACCATCCGAAACAGTTGTGTTCAAACACCATAACAGCAACTAAATTTTGCGTTTCGTGTGTATTTCCGGTGTAATTTAAAAAGTATAGCAAAACTAGCAGACGATATACAAATTTTCAAAAATTTATGACAACTGTAAAATCCTTTTGAATCTATAAAATATAATACACCAATTGTGTACTTATTTATTTTGATTAGTGTAATCTTAGAATCATATCTTGATTAATGTATTCATATTACCGACTTTTTCTCGTTAATATGAAGAAACGTCAAGCAATGACACTAAGAAATTAAATAATTATTGTAATGTATAGAATTTCTTGAATGTCAAAATTACTTCCCTTGCATTTGTGAATTACATCAAGGGCCATAATTTGAAACATATTCATTAATGTGTATTGTATAGATAGACATTTTGTTGCTCAAATAGTTAGCACAGCGGGTAGGCGTCCACCAAGCATGTCATAGAGCTGCCAACATTGCAAACCAACATAAGAGCTCCTGACCAAATGAGGGCAGAGTTTAAGTGTTTAATACGACTAATACAAAGCCGTATTTCAGTCTGGCTAGATGGTTGTTGCAAAACAATCATATTATTACGTTTTTTTCAAATAGCTGCGAGGTAGATGCGTGAAGCTGGTGCTACTGATCTGACTGGGTATTATTGCAATGGAGGTAACCAGGCATCAGGGGGATGAAACCTGAATTGTGTTAAAAGTTGTACTTCATTTGTCATTTCAATGCAACTTACATTTTGTGTATATATTTCCATGCCTTATATGTATTTTCATGCATAACACTGGGAAAAAGTAGTCTCTGACATGAAATTAACACTACCCCAGTATATACATACATCATGAATGAAAGATGGCATCTTTCATTGAGGTACCCGGGGAGAATGTCAGAGCCTAGCTATGCAGCGACATCGTTACGGCACCCGGCGGACAAGAGTTGTCGGCTGGCGAGATTGTTACCTGACACGCGACCAGCGGTCAGGCTGACGACAGACGCACGCAAGCCACGTGACCACACCAGAGGCAGTGGGCCGTGTGCGAGATAGCGGGAGACCAAGCGGGGACAGGACATTGAAAGGACGTGTGTGATGAGAGCAAGGCGTTTGTGTGAATCTCCGTGGTCGTAAGCCGAACGACTGATATCTTGAGCGTCAGACCTATGAGCTGTATTGTGGTTGTGAGTTATATGTTGTAGATCACTGTAATTATCGTTATGTATTTAATGTGGCAATAAATCCATAGAACTTGTGTTGCTGTGTCTTACGTCGAATCACGTTATATGTTATACTTGTACTGTCTCACACGTGTTAGCCAACGAGCCGAACAGAAGATCCTGACAATGTCGCTGATAAACAGTCCATGATTCACAAGTATATAGCAGTGTGGATAATACAACTGCTTTATAGACTTTCAGCTTTGTTTGCAGGCTTATTCCATTTCTGTGTGTGGTGTGAGGTATGGGTAGATGGGATGTGTGGTGGGTGGGAGGGTGGCTCTGGGATGTGTGAGTTGTGGAATGTATGTGTGCTTGAGGTGTGGGTGGATGGGATGTGTGGTGTGTGGGAGGTGTGGGTGGGTGGGGAGATATGTAGGTGTGGGGATGTGGTGGATGGGTGGGGGAATGTGTGTGTGCCTGGGGTGTGTGTGTGTGGTTGGGTGGGGGATATGGGGTGAATGGGGGATATGTGAGTGGGTGGTGGATGTGTCTCATAACATGGTAATATGCATTGTTTATGTTTACAAAATTCATTTGACAATGTTTTTTCCTATGCACTATTGATAAACGAAAGATGAATGATTGAAAGGGTCGAATGTAAGACAGGCCTGCGTGCCCAATTTGTTACCCTTTGAAAATAAAGTCTGTTCGTTCGTTCGTTCGTTCGTTCTGTCCCATACATTCTTGTAAGTATGCCAAAGGCCGCGCTGGCCTTGGAGATTCTTGCATTCACTTCGTCATCAATTGTGGCAGCTTGTGACACAGTGCTGCCAAGATAGGTGAATTTGTCCACAACACTTAGTCTATTACCGTTCGCCTTGATATTCGGCACGGTGTGATTATTCCCTGGAGCTGGCTGGTACATAACTACAGTCTTCTCTAAGTTGATATTGAGTCCAAAGTTGGCACAGGCATATGAGAAAGCTAAAAAAATTTTGCATGTCTGTCTCTGAGTTGGCATGTCGAGCGTAATCATCAGCAAACAGCAGTTCTCTGACCGTGCTGCTATTAGTTTTGGTTTTGGCTTTAAGCCTTCTGTGATTGAACAACTTTTCATCCATGCGGTAGTTGATGTCTATTTCAATGTAATTGTTCTCGAAGGCATTCATCAACATGGCTGAAAACATGAGGCTGAACAGTGTTGGTGCCAGGACTTATCCTTGCTTCACTCCATTGGTGACAGGAAATCGCTCAGGCAATTCACCATTTTCCTGTACTCTTGCCTGCATTCCATCATGAAATAGCCGCTCTATTTGGACAAACTTTTGTGGACAGCCATATTTCACAATATTCTTCCACAGTCCTTCTCTGCTGACTGTAACAAAAACCTTGGTAAAGTCAATGAAAGTGGAGAACATTTCGGAGTTCTGCTCCTGACATTTCTCTTGCAGCTGTTTTGCAGCGAAAATCATGTCAACAGTGCCACGTTCTTTTCTGAAGCCACATTGACTCTCAGGAAGAAGACCTTGATCGAGATGGGCCGTGAGGCGATTGAGACGAATTCTGGCTAGTATCTTCCCTGCGATTGAGAGCAAGGAGATGCCTCGGTGGTTGTCACATGATTGGCGGTTTCCTCTACGTTTGTAAAGGTGGACTATTGACGCGTCCTTGAAATTTTGTGGCATGGTCTCGTTCACCCATATGTTTGTAAAGACTTGGTGAAGCTGCTCTATTAGGACTGGCCTACCTGCCTTGTAAATCTCTGCTGGGATGGAATCAGGACCAGGCGCCTTTCCACTGGAAAGTTGCTGGGTGGCTTTGTTTAGTTTCATTATGGTTGGCAGGTCATCAAGTGTATCATTAGTGGGAACATGAGGAAGGCAGTTGATGGTTTCATCATCCAAGAAGGAAGTTGCATTTAAGACGTTGCTTATATGCTCTGCCCAGCGTTGAAGGATTTCTTTCTTATCGGTGACCAATGTTCCCCCATCTGCACTGAGGCGGGGAACTATGCCTGGTGATGGAGGACCGTAGTCCGCTTTCAGTGAGTCGTAGAAGTTTTTCATATCATGTCTATCAACAAAGACATAATTTATTTTCGTGATAATGAGACGATGGTCTGTCCAACATTCGGCACCACACATGGATTTTGTCACCCGAACGTCTCGTCTGTCACGCCTACTGACGATGACAAAGTCAATGACGTGCCAGTGTTTCGAGCGAGGGTGCATCCATGATGTTCTATTTCTCGTGGAAAGAAGGAAAATTGTGTTGGTAATCAGGAGATCGTGTTCGACAGAGGTCATAAGGAGGAGGAGCCCATTGCTGTTATAATTTCCAACTCCGTACTTTCCAATGATGCCACTCCAAGAGGCGGTGCCATTGCCTACTCTGGCATTAAAGTCCCCAAGGAGTATTAGTTTGTCTCCGTTGGGAACAGATGTTAATAAGTTGTGCAGGTCTTCACAGACCTTGTTATTGACGTCATCATCATTTGTCATGGTTGGTGCGTAGACACTCACGATGGTTGCATGCTTCCTTCCTTTCAGCTGGGGTAACTTAATAGTCATAAGCCTGTCATTGTCAGCCTTCGGAAATTCAGCTAGTTTGCAAACCAGGGCCGGTTTAATGGCAACTCCCACACCGGATTGGCGTCTTTGCTCGCTTTTCTTTCCACTCCAGAAAAATGTGTAGCCGGCACCTACTTCACAGATTTGGCCTTCTTCTGCAGGTCGCGTCTCGCCCAAGGCTGCAATGTCGATGTTGTACCTGCCCAGCTCTCTCCCAATCAGTGCTGTTCATCTCTCTGACCCAACGCGCCGTCTATATCAAGTAGGTTGCGTACATTCCAAGTTCCGATTGTCAAGGGAATATGGTTAGCTCTTTTAGCTTTACCTGTTTTTACTTTGTTTGCATGTCGACTACAGTATAGGGTACCCACCAACCGCGGCTAGCTGATTAAGTAATGGTGGAGCAGACAATGTTTAAGGCACATTTTATAGCTCCTTCCTCATGCTACGGAGGTGAGCAGTGTGTTCCTATAGAGGGCTGCTCAGTCACTCAGGGGGCTGCCGAATCCATCTGCTGCTCTGGTCAGTAGAAGACGACCATATGGCTGAGCCGCCTGTGTGCATGTCTGCGACTACGGCTGCCAGCGTACCCACGCCTGCCGATTCTCCGCTCGCCCATCGCCACAGGGTTTGAAGGTGATATATGAAGTTGGATGAAGAATGACTTACGTGATGAATTGGATTAAAGTGAGGAAGAGCTGCGCAATTCGTCGACCTCACTCTCTTGACCGAGTCCATCTGAGTCCAGTGGCAAGACAAGTCAAGACGACTGGAGACGAATACAGGTGGAGTGGATGACCAGGGTGCTCTACGTGCCTTGCCGTGCTCATTACGTTCCACAACGCTTTGCATGTAAACGCCGTCTTGCCCGTAGAATCATCAGCGATATCATTCGCGCAGTCTGCCGAATCCTGTCTTCACATGCTGAGTTGGCATACCCTAGTTCACCGCTTGGTTTGACACCAAAACTATATATACTACTATAATTATAACTACTATAACTACAAGTAATACTACAACGATAACAACTACTGCTGCTACAACTACTACAACTACAGGTGTACACAACAACTGCTATTCTATGTGCTCTCACTTTTTTCTGGGTCTGTGGACAGACCATCAGTGACTAGAACGACGATTTTCTTGGCCTCATTTCTGCCACCATTCTCAACTTTGAGAAGTTCCACCGCCTTGATGAGTGCCAGGTGGGTTCTTGTTTTGTGGAACTGGTGGGGCACATTCATCAGTTTCTGAAATAGTTCAATTATTATATGATAAACTAGTCTATATAATTCAATGAAAACGTGGTTTGTGCGAGAAAACTTTAGAGTTGAATAATAGTCTGTATCAATCAAACTAAAACAAATAGTAACGTTATGTAACTCCCATCACGGAGATTAATCACCGTAGGGGATAGAAAGAGCACTTCAGACATCTAAAAAGAAGGTAACTCACAACGAGAGTTGGTTACACTCATCAGAAAAGGACAGTCCAGTGTATGTATGCATATCATGAGATGCGAATGCTGGAGTATGTCGTCAAACCTGGATAGTAGGGCGTAAAGAGAGGCAGGGGGAGACAGTTTGACATCAAGGCATAAAGGAAGATCAATATCAGAAATAACTGTCAGCACAAGAGACAGAATCTGTGGATCACCAAGGCCAGGCGGCTTGGACTACAAGAGGTAGAAGACAAGCCCAACGGTGTGTCTGTTGCCGGGAATACATGGTCATTGCTGATGTGGTCGCCAAGCAGGTGGCAGCCATATTCGTGATGTGATTGGACGATCGCATTGTCTATGTTTGAATGCATTGATGAATAGGTGACCTGTATTTACCTCACTTAGAAGGAGACGAGCTCATGCGTCGGACCCTATTCCGGACAATGTAGAGGTTGGATGATTTCAAGGTAGGAAAATGTCGAGACTGGACTATGTCGAGATTGGACAATATCGATGTCGGACAATATCGAGGTTGGACAATACAATTAACTTATAGAGATTGGAAAATGTGGTACTAGATACCATGCAGATATTTATAGGACAATGCAAGTAAATATTGATAATAGCAGCGTGATGTTACACGTAGTAGGTAAATTAGAATGCACTACATTAGGCAGTGAAATTAGAAGGTATTGTATTTAGCAGTTTAAATAGAGAACATACATGATGAAAGTGAACTGAAGATATTACATACGTCAGATCAAATATTCGATACTACATTCATCAGTTACATTAGATGATATTTTATTAGACAGGTATAATAGAAGATACTACAGTCGGCAGTTAAATTATAAGATATTACATTAGACAATTAACATCGAAGATATTACACCAAGAAGGTAAATTAGAACTTATTATTGGGGAAGGTAAATTAGAAGATATTACATGATGTAGGTAAACTAGAAACTATTATACTGTTCAGAACAAGACACGCAACATTTTTGGTGTTATTTTTATTTAAAAAATATTCGCTGACTGGGCATCAATCAATCTATCGACTGTGTCCATTTGGTCATTAACTTCTCATGATTCGTGAGGTCATGAAAGAGGTCTAGGTCAAAACAACATTTTTAACAATAACTCGTGACAGGTTCATGATAACCCCGTGAAACATACTGAACACAAAACTCTCCGACCATATTATTGAATGCCTATAAACCAATACAAAGATGTCAATTGAAACGAGAAAAAGAGTGTTGAGATGCTACATAGAACCTGTACTTTTATATGGATGTGAAGCGTGGACAATGAGCAGTCAGGCTGAAAAACATCTGATGGCTGTAGAGATGTGGTTTCTGAGGAAAATGTAAAGAATACCATGGACAGCCAGAAAGACCAATGAACAAGTCCTTCAAGAAACAAATGAAGATCGTAAATTGATTAGAGAAATTAGACGTAGACAGTCAAAATTCTTTGGGCATGTTATGAGAAGAAATAGATTGGAGAATTTGGTGACAACTGGTAAGATCGAGGGGAACAGACCAAGGGGAAGACCTAAAAGCAAGTACCTGGATGGCTTGGCCTTGTGGCATGGTCGAGACAGAAACACGGAGCTGATCCATGACTCTGGTGATCGAGTGAGGTGGCAGAACATGACCGCCCACGCTTACCGGCATGGCACATGATGGATGGATGGATAAAACATTGACGCTCCTTGAATTAATTCAGTTGAAAATTAAATGCGCAAGTATGACTCATCGCACTACAGAATAACGATTCTTCATCATGGGACATTTACAAGCTGGACAGTCACAAAGTGGTGTAGCCAGAGAGTTTAATGTGGTTAGAAGCACCTTTAGTCGTCTTTGGAGGCAATTTCAAGAACATGGCTCAGTGGCAGACCGGTCGCGCAGTGGAAGACCCAGAATCACTACTGCTGCCGAAGATTGCTTCATACAGCTACGTCACCTTAGGAATCGATTTGCATCTGCGTCTTCCACAGTCAAGCCAATGCCAGGAGCTCGTCGAATTTCAGATCAAACGATCAGGAACCGGCTGCACGACGCTGGTCTTTGGGCTAGAAGCCTCTACAGAGGTCCTGTTCTTAGGGACCGGCATGGCCAGAACCGACTGTAGTGGGCGAATCAGCATCGTCAATGAACCGTTGGGAATGACTGGAGACGGTGTGGTTTAGTGATGAATAATTTTTTGTGCTCATGCGACACGATAGACGGAGCAAAGCTTACCGCAGAGTTCGTGAGCGATACACCCAGAACAGCGTTGATGAGGCTACTCCACGTGGTGGTCTATGTGTGGTTATGTGGGTGTCGGATGTTTGGTGTTGTTGGGTCAACCCCAAAGAGAGAAAGGCTACTAAATTCCTCTTTCTCAGTGTGATCCTGCCCGTTATAATTAACTTAGTTGTTACTGACTTAGTGGTTTGAGACCATTAAATAAAGTTTCGGAGAACCAAGGAATACCTCCAGGAAAAAATGAAGTTTTTACTGAGTATCCCAAATATCCTTTCAGTGGTTCCTTGCCTCTCCTCTACCAATTATTAATCTAGGGTTGTTAATTAAAACAATTTTAATACGACAAGAGAACTCTCAAAAAGAGACAATCACCCTTATTTTCAAATTTATTACACTTAACTAGTGTTATGGAACAATAATGTCATAAACATACATAATCAGTGCATTAACACAACAAGATCATATAAATATGCATATCTATTTATATATCTATTTCCTGGCTGTGTCCACTGTACAATCCATCACCATCAGTGCTGACTCAGTTTCTATTATAATTATTATGCCTCTTGTTGTGGCCTGTTTATAATCTGTGGATAAAAACTGGATACACTTTGATTGGCCCACCATCAAGTTCTTGGATCTCTGCGGCAATCAGTCAGTGCTAAATTATGTGATAATTTCTTGAGTTCCTTTGTTCCAGGATACGGGTTAGTGGCTCAATGGATTTCCCCACTTATGCGGATAGAACTAAGTAATATGGGATACCTGTCCTTTAATGATGGATACATTTGCAAGAAGCTTCTTTTGACTAGTATTTGGCCTCACTATATCAGCTGCCTCACTCAGTCAAGCTGCTACATTCACCAAAGTCAGGTCTGGATCTAATTGGATCAGGCCACTCCCTGAAATTTCAGCAATTAACATACATCTAATCACATCCTCAATATGACATTAGAAAGGCAATGCTGTAAACTCCTAAGAACACAATAAGTGAAATCAATCCAAGGAATCTTGTTTCTAGAGAAAAATAAACATAGGAGAGAGATGGTCGTTGTGTTCTCAAATTGTTATCACCAACAGAATTGATTGCTTTCCATCTCATCTTCCATAATAAGGTGTTCAAGGGTTAGACTAGCAGATGTGCAGTTTTATCTTCACCTAGGCCTGTCCTCATGGTCTCCAGATTTATTAATACCTTGATTGATTTGAAATTTGACAATTTATTCTCCATCCTTTTCTGTACCTAGTTATTTTCTCTACATCTTCTTCCATTAACCAAAAAAATGGCTCATACATTAAGGGTTTTAAAACCATTTCCCCTTGTGATGAGTATTTGTTTATAAACAATATAAGTACATCATTGTATAAATTCTTGTATAGTATTCAGCTGAAATGTTTTTCTAATCAAAAGTTTCAAGTCGAGTAAATTCCCTCCTCTTCACCGTATATGTAATATGCGTGTACCTCATTTTCATCATCATCCTCATTCTCATTATTTTCATCATCATTCGCATTATTATTATTATATCATTATTATTATTATCATCATTGTTATTACAATCATCATCCTAATTCTCATCATATCATTATATCATCGTCTTCATCAACTTTATCACTACAATCTTCATCTTTACAATCATCATCATCATCATCATCATCATCATCATTGTTATTAAAATCATCATCTCATTATCATTACACTCATCAGGACACTATCCTATATGATGTAACATGAGTGACCTATAATACAAAGTGGGATCTTGCTTAAGAAACAAAACCAGATGCTTGTAGGATGTGTGATATGTAATATGGGTTGTGACGTGCTTAGGGCACAAAACCAGATGATTTTACCATGAGTGATATTTAATACAAAGTGGTGTTATGCGTCAGGGTGCACTAGATTATCAATTTGTGTATGGGCTACGCCGAACATATTCTCTGCTGATAGACAGGACATTACACATCAATGTTGCCTTCTATCATGAGACTGATTCCTAGCGTTTACTTCTTCTTAGCTTGTCACTTCTTCTCACTCATTCTCCTCATTCATCAGACATAATATTCATATGTGCATGGATGATCATTTTACTCATTCATCAGAAATCATTCTCATACTTGCATGTAAGATGAGTAATTATACTTATGTGATTTCCCAGTGATAACTGTAAGTGGTAATACCATTGACATCACAATGAAATATAATCCATTCTTCAATCATTCATCAGACACAATCATATCTGTATGGATGACAATTAAGCATATGAATGTGCTTTACGAAAGATAAATTCACATATTCAACACCAATGACAGTACAATGGAATCGCAATCATTCCCCCATCATTCATCAGAAATTATACTATTTTCCTCCATGATAATTAGTCATACTGATGTGGTTCACAAATGATACATTCACATCAGTTTAACAATATTGAAATCACCAATGAATCACCACAGGCAAGCTTTCATCAATTACATAGAATTATGTGATCATTAGGCATAATTATGAGAGTCACAAATGATGATTCCTCATGTTTAACAATAATGAAAATATACATGAAGCACCACATGCTTTCATCAAATACAAAGGATTGTGTGATATACCCAATCCGCATTCATTAATTATGAATCCTAATCATTCTTGCATGGCGGTTGATTAAGCATTATTATGTGGCAAAAATATTAATTCCACACGTTTAACAACAATGTAAATACATTTGACTCCCCACGTGTGTGCTTACCCCCACCACACTAAATTATGATATATATAGAAATCTACCTCTCATGTGCTGATGTACCTTTCTGTTACACATTACACTAATTTCACTTACCAGTGCTGGCACATGTAAAATAGTTTTGTTCTTAGCGAACAAAGTATTCTTAGTTTTTTAATGTTAAGTTACTCATCATCATCATCAAGTGCCGTGCCGGCTGGGGTAGGCTTTCATGGCTCTCCATAGATCTCGGTCTTTGGTTTTCTGGATCAACTCTGCTGCTGATATTCCTCCATGCCACCGTCTCAATCCATCCAGCATCATTTCTCTTGGTCTGCCTCTGCCTCTCTTCTCCTTGATCTTTCCAGTTTTTACGATGTTCTCCAATGCCTCTCTTCTCATCACATGACCGAGGAAAGCTGTTTGTCTCTGTCTTATTGTTGTATATAAAGTTCTAGTTTCGTTAGCCTATTTCAGGCAGTCGTCGTTAGTTACTCTGGCAGTCCAAGGAATTCGCAACATCCGTCTCAGGAACCACATCTCTGTTGCTTCTTATTTCTTCTTATTTTGTTCATTTACATTCCAAGATTCACTGCCATACAGCAAAACTGGTTCTACATAGCATTTCAGGACTCTCTTTCTTACATTCAGTGATAGTGACTTATTGCACAAGATACTCTTCATTTTCTGAAATGTGGCTTTTGCCTGCCCTATTCTACTCCTAATCTCTGTTGTACATCTTCCATCTGATGTTATAAATGCCCCTAGGTATCTAAAATTATCCACTTGGTTAAGGATTTTTCCTTCTATTTCTATGTCACATTTTGGTGTCACCATTTTCTTTGATATTACCATTGTTACGGTTTTCTTGATATTCAAGGAGAGTCCTTTCCTTGCACTCTCTGTTACTACAACGTCTAATAATTGTTGTAGGTCTGTTGAATTATCCGCCACCAATATCATCTGCATAGCGTATATTATTTATATTATAACCTCCAACTATTATTCTTGGCATCTCTTTGATCTCTGTCATTATTACTTCGCCATAAAGGGAGAAAAGATCTGGTGACAAGACACATCCCTGTCGTACTCATAGCTTTATCTGTTCGTAACTACCCTCTTTATTTCCCGTTTTAATTGCTGCTACTTGGTTCCAGTAAACATTCATTATTATTCTTACATCTTTTCCATCAATGTTGATATCTTCCAACATTTTAATCAGTTCATCATGTTTTACTTTATCAAATGCCTAAGTATAACCTACGAAGCACAAATATGTGTCCCTCTGTTTCTCTGTTGACCTTTCTATTAGTGTCCGTAATGTATAAATTGCATTGTTTGTGCCCGTTCCTTCCACAAATCCATACTGTTCTTCAATAATTTCCATTTTTATTTTCTTTTTTATTCTTCTCATTATGATTCTGAGTAAAAGCTTAGTGATATGGTTTATGAGGGTAATTATACGAAAATCTTCACAATCAATTGCTCCTGGTCTTTTTAGTATAGCTATAAATACAGATTTCAGCATATCACTGGGTAAATATCCACTACTGTAAATATCATTCAACATTTTGGTTAATATATCTACTCAAAATTCTCCCAACACTTCTAATTCTTCTATTGTGATTTCATCTGGCCCAGCTGTTTTTCCTTTTTTCGTATGTTTCATAGCGTCAGCGACTTCTTCTTTCAGAATAGGTGGACCTTCTAAGTTACTATCTTCTGTTAATTCTTCCCTTTCTCCGTCATATAATTCTCTTATATACTCATTCCACCTCTTCATTATAGCACCTTCCTCTAATAATATCTTTCCTGTTTTTGATTTCAAACACCCTGTATTTATTCTTATTTTTCTTCCTGTAAGCTCACTGATTTGTCTGTACATATTTTTTGTATCATTAATGGAATTTAATTCAATTTTTTTGCATTGCTCGTGTAACCAACTTTCTTTAGCCTTCCCACATTTATCTTTTATTTCTTTATTTATCTTAGCGTATTCTTGTTTGTCATTTTTACTCTGTTTTCTTTTGTCCATCCGTTTTAAGATTTCTTCATTCATCCATTTTTTCTTAGCTATTTCGCCTCTCTCCGGTAATACTTCTTTGCTAGTTTGATGAATGGAGTCCTTTAACAATTCCCATTGTTCATTTATATTATGTATTTTAGCTATCGCATTGTACCTATTTTTCACAGTCACTCTGTATTGTTCTTGCAGTTCTTTATCTATTTTCAGGACCTCTTTATTAAGTCTTATGTTCTTAACCATTTTTTTTTTCCTCTCTTTAATCTTACTTTTATTTGTCCACATAGTGGTACATGATCACTATTACAGTCAGCACCAGGATTGTCTTTACATTAATTAAAGCATTTCTAAATCTTTTATTAATTAGTATGTAGTCAATTTGGTTGCGTATTTTCTTATCAGGGCTTTTCCATGTGTACAGTCGTCTTTTATGGTTTTTAAACCATGTGTTTCCAATTATCATATCATTGATATTTGAACATTCTATTAGCTTTTCCCCTCTTTCATTTCTTGTACCTAAACCATAATTCCCCACTACATCCTCCATTTTCCTCTGTCCTACTTTTGCATTAAAATCACCAAGTATTATTTTTATTTCTTGTGATCCAATTTGAGCCATCACCATTTCTATTTCGTCGTAAAAGTGTTGTATTTCTTCATCACTACTGCTTGTTGTTGGTGCATATACCTGTATAATATTTATGTCTATTGGTTTGCCTTTGATTTTTACCATAACTACTCTATCTGAAATACACCAGTATCCATTAATTGACTTGGCTGTTTTTTCGTCTAATATTATTCCTACACCTTTTTCATGTGTATCCCCTCCAGAATAAATTATTGTGTGATTGTCAGCTATAATTTTTCCCAGATCCCTTCCATCTCATCTCACTAACGCCTAGTATATTCATTTTCATGCTATCCATCTCTCTTAGAACATTGGTTAACTTTCCTAGCTCATTTAATGTCCTAACATTCCATGTTCCTACTCTAAATTTATTTATTTTAGTTACGATTTTGCCATCAGTAGCTGGATGACGGTCTGGTGTCACCTGTGGCTCATGACTGTCCCTACCGCACGAGGATGTTACTCACCAGCTTCTAAATCACTGCTGATTGAGTTTAACAACTTTAGAAATAAAATGTACAACCTAGGTCTAATGCTTAAACATTAAATAAGTTTTTTAACTACGAGAAACATAAACTCACTGTGGTTTATCATAATGTTCAGTTTATCCATGTCTATGATAACTGAATATAATATTTAGTTTCTCTAAATTATTTTCTTAAGGATTAATCACGTGGTTTATGACACATTGACTTACCAACTCTTCATGGGAAACAGGCTCACAGAGTAAACTAATCTAAAACATTATTGTTTTTACCTTCATGTTGATTGCATGGCTTCACGACACGTCGTCAAGCGGTTTCAAGATCTGCCTTGGATTCGTTTTCTCCAGTGCGATGTCTTTATTGGCTGAGGCTTTCCTCCTCTTATTAATCAAACTATGTTGTATTTCACTATTCGATTGCGAGGGTGCTCTCACTCCATCAACTATCTTAGATCTTTCCTGTCTCGTGTATGTGAGTTGGTAAAAAACAGGCCGTGTTCCGGTCGTTCGTCTTTTTTACGTAGCTTTTCCCGTCCAGGATTTTAGCTAGCATGTTGAACCTGAGTCTGTTGTTGTAAATTTAGGATGCTAGATGTTGTGAGATATTTCCAGCCACCTCACGATACTGCGACTTGAGATTGCTGACCAAAACGGCACGCCATACTTCCGCGTCGCGCAGAGACGTTCAAAACATGCCTAAAGCCGGAAACAGTGAACAAAACCCTCTAGGCGCAATTTTGGGGGAACAGGAAATGATGGCTCTCACTTTAAGATTGATAGTTGTAGCTTAAACGTCAAGTCGTTCACCATTTGGTGTGTTGAAGCCAAGCAGGTGTTCTGGGTCCTCAGGCAGGCAAAGCTTCATTGTGTTACAAATCAATTCTTGAAGTAAGGTAATACAATGTTTATATTTATTATAATGCTGATGTACTGTTTAAAATGTTTACAAATGATCATAGTCTAATTTTTTGTTCCTGTGGGATTGAAAACAAGCGCCATGTTTCTGTTTACTGCACTTGTTAGTTGGATCCTTCAGCTAAACATTCGGTTGCGATTTATTACTAAAGAATATTATCTTACATTTTGTGGCAATCTACTAGTAAAGAATATTTCCTAATTATTTTACGATATGCGGCTAAAGTAATATTTATTTATACTCTTTTACATATGTGGCTAAAGAGTATTGGTGTTTTCATTCTGTTGCCATGTGCTGGCAAAAGAATAGCTCTATTTTATTAACACTTGCTACTAAAGTATATCACTATATCTCTTTACAGTCGGTTACATATGCGACTAAAAGAAGATTTCTGTATATTTTGTGACAATATGCCAATGAAGAATATTGCCTTATATTATGTTACAATATGTGTATATTTACTTTTCTCAATATATGAATAATGTGCTTTTCAAATGTACTTGCTGAACATTGATGCTTTCACAGAGGAAATGTAGCTTAACAGTCTATCTCTTCAAAACCATGTACACTGACTCACACCTGTAGGGATGTATATATCTTGTAATTCTTTTATTCACATTTTTTTTCCCTGAATATGTTTTGTGAAATTGTCATGCTTTGTTCTGAGAATAAACGCTCATTAATAAGAGTTGCACTATATACCCAAATGTTAGTCAGACGCGGCACACATCAAAAGCCTCACCCCTTAGTGATGATGATTAGGTGGTTCGTACGGTCAAGGGCATGCCATTTATGTTCTGAAATATGATTGGAAAACAGCCCCTTTCTGACAATGTGCATGAGATAACTTGCAATCTTGGGTGGTTTAACAATGTCGTCTTCCAGCCCTTTGCTTAGAAGAGACCACGGGGAATGACCAGACCTGTTTGTTTAAACCAGTGTGTATGCTAAATACTTAACGCGTATAAAGGCAGTTAGATCAATACATGATGATGATGATGATTATGATGATGATGATGATGATGATGATGATGATGATGATGATGATGATGATGATGATGATGATGATGATGATGATGATGATGATGATGATGATGATGATGATGATGATGATGATGATGATATTATATGGTGGACAAGTAACTCTAAATACTTGATGATGATGATGATGATGTTGATAGGCATTTGAGATCCAAGCTGAACCCAGAGTATGAGCTTATTTATAGGCACCTGATGAGGACAGTGATGATGATGATGTTATAAGGTTGACCATTAACTTCACTTACATCCATCTCAACACAACTTGTCTTATCAAGCAACAGTCTCAACCTAGTTCTGGCTTACTAGGAAGTGTCACTACATGCACCTTTCCCATGCATCTATCATATTATGCATCTAGCTCAACCCACTTTAATCACAATATACCTTTATCTTAATCACATCATGCCTCTACCACAACCTAACTTCTTCACATGTCTGTTACATCCTGGATGACTTTGAATCAACTTAATTTAATATAACCAGATGACCTGATCAACAATCAGACTCCCTGGTCTTAAAGTGTAACTATTTTATTTCATTGTCCTGGTTGCACCCATCAGGACCATACAGCATATGATGGATTGAATGCCATCTATACAGATAAGAGGGAGCTCTCACTATTGAGGAGACACATGCTTCCCTCTCTTATTGTCTTATTCTTTTCTTTTCTTTCTCTTTATTTTTTTTTTATTGTTTCTTGACATGTTTTATGATTTACTGATATGTAAATTGTAGGCAAATGCTTATGAAGTTGTATTTTGTTTGGACCATCAGATGGGGCGCTTAACTGAAAGCCTACTGTTGTGAAGATGCGGTCTTGGTTGCTGAGGGCGGTAAACTTGTATGTCATGTCCATCTTTTGCCAGCCCAAATATTAGTACAGTCCATTTCCTTGCATCATCCGAAACCCCCCCCCCCCCGCCATCCTACCAAGATCTCACCCATGTAACCCATGAACCCACTGAGAATTCCTGATGATCCTACTGAAGAACATTACCACCCCTCACTTACATAAGATATGACCCTCTGCTAGAGAACTGGTTCCAGGGAAGAAGCAGAATCATATACAACTGAAGTACCTACCGGCAGATATCAGCTGCACCGGAGATATAAATATCCTTTTTTTGTAAAGTGGTATCTACTTAGTGATGCATTATGATACTTTAATGTATTTTGGATAAATCAACTGTTGGATTTCTGTTTCCCATAATTATGCATTCACATCAGTTGGTATTCTTTGTAAACCTGACCATGTTTTTCCAGAGATGTACTCAATGTGAAAGAATATATTTGGTTGTCATATTTTTTTGATTTATTACACTTTATGTTACCAGACCATTTGTTGATTGATTCTTACATATTGTTTGTAAACACAAATATTATGTGATGTCACTGTATGTCCTGTTTATACTGTGAATGTTTTGTCATGATGTTGCTGGTCTGGTCCATCACATACTTGTGTATTATAAATCATATGTGACCATATTAATTTAGACCGTATGAGGGCGGACACCTGCATACTAGCACCTTTTCCCCAGTGATAGAAAAGGGCATCCAATTGTGGGATAGTGGCAACAGTCCGTGTTCTCCACACCTTCCCCAGAAGCTTAAACTTATATCTATATATTTTATTTCTTCATTAATTCGTGTAGATACAACACATCCTTAGTATCTTCACGTGGGGGTACGAGCCATAAATTTTAGCTTCTAGAAGGTGATTTTGAAAGAGGATAGGAACCAATCCCTTTTGGGCATACCCTGATAATATTCCTCAAACAATTAAATTCCTCTTAAATGGGTGTTAAATTCTAACAGATGTAATCCCTATAAATAAACCTCACAGAAGTGTGGAAAAAAAACTAGCACTGTTGCAGTCGTAATCTTGAAATGTTATTGCGGGAATATTCACAGCGACGTTGACGACTTGCGACAAAATATACCACAAGGGGGTGGGTGTGGGGGTGGGGGGGGTGGGAGAGAGATCATCTTCATGTGACGAAGTGACGTGGTGCAAATAGAAGGGCTTATGAATGCCCTACGATACGTCGATATGCCCTACGCTGAAATTATTCTCACGTCCTTCCACTTCTGGCTGCACGAGGGTCGATTTTTTAACAGGATAACGCTCGACCTCATGTGGCACAACTCACCTCCCAGTTCCTCGCTGAAAACAACGAGACTCTGCCAGTGAGACATGGCTTCAGCCAATCTCCGACAGTTGTCTCTTGCACTGCGGGAAGAGTGGGCAGCCATCCCACAACAACAGATTCAACGGCTGATTGAATCCATGTAAAGGAGATCTTGTTCTCTGATAGAGACCATAGGAGGTCATACACTTTACTGAAACGGAGACTTCAGTTGCAAAGACCAATCGTTCAAATCAAATTTAATGAGCATTATTTTATTGTTAAAGTCGAATTTTTGTTAATTTTTTTTTTTTTAATGCCAGGATTGAAACATTAATTCCGTAAAATAAAATGTTGGTACAAGTTTGCAATTGAAACTGCAATAATGCTGCGTTTTGTTTTGTTTTGGTCTTTTTTTAAAAACAGTATACATTAGACCAATGGTTGGCAAACTACGGCCCGCGGGCCGCATGCGCCCGGCAACTGATATTATGCGGCCCTCGAGGGCATTTAGAAATAACAATGTTTATTTCGTTTTTAAGCTATTTTGTTAAATTTTACAGAATTTCATGTATCGTTATGATTGTTTTACCATTTTTGATAAAATTTCTTTCTCATTTTCTATTTTTGTAAACAGTCCTTGGCCTTTGTAATGTAATGCTAAAATGCGAATTTATAGATATTAATATAGAGAGTATTTATCGACATGTAAGAATTTAATAAGGATGATTTCATGAAAAAAATAAATTTTTCCGCCGAATAACACGATTTATTTTGCAACAAAATATTAAATTTAAAAGTTTTGTTGTTGTTATAAATTATTTCCACATTTACAATGTTCAAATTAATTTATTTGTCGTAGTAGCCTTGATATATTTCTGAAATTTATTCTGTTTACTCATTGTTTTCCGAATATTTTATTTTCACACACAGCCGGAAGTAGGTTTTGTTTCATTTCCTTGTTTAAAGTTTTGTAAAATTCTAACTGTCAGAATTTTATTAAAACAATGAGTGTCATTAGTAAACGTAAGATTGGAGATGAATGCTGTGCTTTTAATGATGAATGGATAACTAAGTACTGTTTTATAAAAGTTGATAGCAAATCAGTTTACTTGTTGTGTCGTGAGTCAGTGGCTATCTTCAAGGAGTACAATTTAAAAAGACATTATCAAACAATACATTCAGATTTCTGATACAATTTAACAACCTAAGAGAGGGAAAGGAAATGCCTGGAGTTGGTGAAAAATTTGGAGATTTAGCAAACTGTTTTCACTAAACAGTCTTCATGACTAGATGCTGTAACAGAAGTTAGTCTTGTGCTGTCACACAGAATTGTAAAACAGAACAAGCCATTTTCTGATGGCGAGTTCATCAAGGAATGTTTGCTAGATGCAGCAAACATTATGTGTCCAGAACAAAACAAAAAAAAAAAAAACAACAACAACAACAACAACAACAAAAACAAAAAAAAAAACAAAATTTGACAACATTACTTTATCAAGGAAATCTGTGATCAGATGTGTTGACAAGATAATTGACAATTTAATGTATAAACTTCAAGATGCAAGTAAACAATTGTTGTGGTACTCTCTTGAGTTAGATGAGAGTACCGGTGTAAATGATACTGCCCAATTATTGATATTTATTCGTGGAATAAACGCTTCTTTCAAACTCACTGAAGAGTTATTGAGTGTTGAGTCGCTCAAAGATACAACCACAGGCCATGATATATTCAATGCTGTTACTAACTGTATTGAAAGAACTGGGTTGGTTTTGAACAAGATGGCAAGTGTTACAACTGACGGAGCTCGTGCTATGACTCGAAAAACTGTAGGTCTGGTAAAGTTGATAAGTGATAAGATTAAAGCAGAATATGATTACCACTTCACTGTGAGATCCATCAAGAAAGTCTGTGTAAAACTTCATTGAATACCAAGCAAGTTATTGACCCAGTTGTTAGTGTCATAAACCTCATCAGATCAAGAGGACTTAATCACTGACAGTTCAAGGCATTACTTGACGATTTTTAAAACTGAACATTCAGATGTCCTGTACCACACCCGTGTTCCATGGCTGAGTCTCGGCAAGGTTTTTTAAGCGAGTGTGAGACCTCAGAGAAGAAATAGTGATGTTCCAAGAGATGAAGGGCATTGAATGTGACTTTCATACTAACATTGTCAGTAAAGAGTGGAAGTTAGACTTTATATTTGCCATTGAAATTATGGAAATGTTAAATGAACTGAATGTCAAACTTCAGGGCAATGGTGTGTTTTCACATGAATTGTATGTACGTACAAAATCATTTCAGGCAAAACTCTTACTGTTCTCCAGATAAGCAAGTGAAAAAAGGTTTTGTCACTTCCCTTTGCTGAAACAAGAAACCATTTCTGATAAAATGACTGAAAAGTACAAAGCCCAATTAAATACATTGACTGAAGAATTTGGATGGAGATTCCAAGATTTCAAGAACTTAGAACCACAGTTCAATATTCTCAGTTCCCCGTTTAGTGCAGAAGCTGATACAGCCACAGAAGACATACAGTTGGAGCTGCTTGACTTACAAGCAAATCATGACCTGAAAGAGAAATTCAAGACAGATGGTTTGCTGGATTTCTATGGATCTTTATGAAAAGAATCATTTCTCACCTTGGAACACTTTGCAGGTAAACTTTTATCAATATTTGGATCAACATACATTTGCGAACAAGCACTTTCTTGCTTGAAGATCAACAACTCTAAGAATAGATCTTTATTGTTGGACTGCAACTTGCATGCTGTCATGTCCATTTCGTAAAATATAATGTATCAGTGTATAAGTAAAATAAAATTGCAATAATAAGTTATTTATACTGTTTAATAATTCATAAATAATTCGGAATTACTTATTGTGATAGGTTGCTGTAAACAAAGTGGAAATAATATATATGCGGCTCCCCACTAGCATTACATTTGTCAATGTGGCCTTATGCACAAAACGTTTGTCTACCCCTGCATTAGACAGTTAAAACAGAATGAATAGTTGCTGCTGTTGTTGCGAACGCTCGCTAGAGCGCTGTATTTTAACGCGTAGGTCTGGCGTTCCAGTCTGATCCATGAAAGGGTCTTGCTATGATCGAAGTGAGCTTGGTGTATATAGTTTCCTCACGGCTCGGTACCAAACGGCCATTTCCTTGGGGAGTTTGTTGCTACACTTCCCTTCACCTTTCAATGTGCCTGAATTATAAGCTTGTGCAAGCCTGGTAATGAGACGTCCCATCCGCCAAGACATATATCAGGATGTTACCAGATGGTCATTCAGCACAATACGCACCTACTGGACAGATTAGACCTGAGTGGGTCACGTGTCCTCTAGAGGACTTTGGTGTGTCAGTGTCAACAAATTTCAGCCAATATCTGGACGGTAGAGGACAGATACATGATTTAATCTCCAGAGACAGGGCAGTTACAGGGTTTAATCTCCAGAGACAGGGCAGTTACAGGGTTTAATCTCCAGAGAGAGGATGGTAGTTTACGTGTAGACCACAGTTAGACAGTCTCACCTTGTAGATAAAGTTGATGTCGTCAGATAAGGGGAATATCACTCGGGTACTGGAGGAAAACGTGAGCAAAGCCACACGTGTTGCTTTTGGGCCTAGAGTGAAGCCGCGAACACTCTTAACAACAAACTCAAAGTTCTTCTTGTAACTCTCATTAGCAATACTTCCAGAGGAGTCGATAACAAACACCAGATCCATCGAAACTGTTCCTGGACAGGGATCTGAAGAAGATGACACTAAATTATGGTATCTCTGTCTCTCTGTCAATCTGCCTGTCTGTCTGTATGTCTGTCTGTCCGTCTAACAATCCACCTGTCTGTCTGTTAATCTATATAACTCTCTGTCCGTCAGGTTTGCCTGTCTGTCTGTCTCTCTGTCTGCCTAATTCGCAGTATCTGTATCTGATTGTCTATCAGTTTGTATGTCTAACAGTCTAACTGTTTGTATGTCTAACAGTCTAACTGTTTGTCGTCGTCAGCGGGCTTGTTACCTGACTGTATTATGTCGGTATGTTTAAATGTCTGTCACTCAGTATGTCTGTCTGTCTGTATGTTTGCATGTCTGTCACTCAGTCGGTCTGTATGTATGTGTACATATACCACTCAGCCAGCCGCTCTGTATGTTGTTCTGTCAGCTAATGGTCCTTAAATATGTGAGGTTGCTTGGGTGCCTGTTATTCTTCTGTGTTTGTTAGTGTATCGTCAACTCTTTCCTCTCTCTCTCTCTCTCTCTCTCTCTCTCTCTCTCTCTCTCTCTCTTGCTCTCTCTCACTCTCTCTCTCTCTCTCTCTCTCTCGATCCCTCTTGCTCTCTCTCAATCTCTTTCGCTCTCTCTCGCTCTTTCTTTATCTTCTCCCTAACCACGCCTGACTGCATTATTATTGACAAAAAAAGTGCAACATGTAGTGTCACGGAGATAATATATCTGAGATGATCTTAGTGTCACGGAGATAATATATCTGATATTATCTTAGTGTCACGGAGATGATATATCTGACATAATGTAAATGTCAAGTAAACGACGTATCTGAGACGATCAGCGTGTCGCGGAGAAGACATATTTGAAGCAATCTAAATGTCACAGAGACTACATATCTGAGACAATCTAAGTGTCACGGCGACTACATATCGGGGACAATCTAAGTGTCACGGAGACTACATATCTGAGACAATCTAAGTGTCACGGAGACTACATATCTGAGACAATCTAAGTGTCACGGAGACTACATATCTGAGACAATCTAAGTGTCACGGAGACTACATATCTGAGACAATCTAAATGTCACGGAGACTACATATTTGAGACAATCTAAGTGTCACGGAGACTACATATCTGAGACAATCTAAGTGTCACGGAGAATACATATCTGAGACAATCTAAGTGTCACTGAGACTACATATCTGAGACAATATAAATGTCACGGAGACTACATATCTGAGACAATCTATGTGTGACGGAGACTACATATCTGAGACAATCTAAGTGTCACGGAGACTACATATCTGAGACAATCTAAGTGTCACGGAGATGATATATCTGAGACAATCTACATGTCACGGAAAAGACATATCTGAGACAATCTAAATGTCACGGAGACTACATATCTGAGATAATCTAAGTGTCACGGAGACTACATATCTGAGACAATCTAAGTGTCACGGAGACTACATATCTGAGACAATCTAAGTGTCACGGAGACTACATATCTGAGACATATTATTTGAGACGCACATTACCTGGCTCGGGTACAACGACTGAAAAAGAAAACAAAAATAAATATTGTAATAACTCATTGATGACTAACATGACAAACACAGAGGTATATCATCATTATCATCATCATCCTCATCATCATCATCATCATCATCATCATCATCATCATCATCATCATCTTCATTATCATTATCATGTACCTCGTATAGTGCCTCTATTACATCACCCCTCTTTTATCATGTCCCCCAGCCTCCTACCAGTCCATCTGCTTTGTGTACGTTCTTGCCCCATGTATGTTCTTGCCCCGTGTATGTTCTTGCCCCGTGTATGTTCTTGCCCCGTGTATGTTCTTGCCCCGTGTGTGTTCTTGGCAAATGTGTCTGTTATGTCCTGTGCCCACCCCAGCCCCCTTCTCCAGGCACCACGCCCTCCACTTCTGTTCTCTCTAGACCACGCCCTCCACTTCTGTTCTCTCTAGACCACGTCCTCCACGTCTGTTCACTCTAGACTACACCCTCCAGTACTTTCTCTCTAGACCACGCCCTCCAGTACTGTTCTCTCTAGACCACGCCCTACAGTACTGTTCTCTCTAGACCACGCGCTCCAGTACATTTCTCTCTAAACCACACCCTACAGTTCTGTTCTCTCTAGAGCACACGCTCCAGTACTTTTCTCTCTAAACGACGCCCTCCAGTACTGTTCTCTCTAGACCACACCCTCCAGTTCTGTTCTCTCTAGACTACGCCCTTCAGCACTGTTCTCTCTAGACTACGCCTTCCTGTTCTGTTCTCTTTAGACTACTCCCTCCAGTTCTGATCTCTCCAGACCACGCCCTCCAGTACTGATCTCTCTAGTCCACGCCCTCCAGTACTGATCATCTCTAGACCACGCCCTCCAATACTGATCTCTCTAGTCCACGCCCTCCAGTATTGATCATCTCTAGACCACGCCCTACAATACTGATCTCTCTAGTCCACGCCCTCCAGTATTGATCATCTCTGGACTACGCCCTCCAATACTGATCTCTCTAGTCCACGCCCTCCAGTATTGATCATCTCTAGACCACGCCCTCCAATACTGATCTCTCTAGTCCACGCCCTCCAGTATTGATCATCTCTAGACCACGCCCTCCAATACTGATCTCTCTAGTTCACGCCCTCCAGTATTGATCATCTCTAGACCACGCCCTCCAATACTAATCTCTCTAGTCCACGCCCTCCAGTATTGATCATCTCTGGACTACGCCCTCCAATACTGATCTCTCTAGTCCACGCCCTCCAGTATTGATCATCTCTAGACCACGCCCTCCAATACTGATCTCTCTAGTCCACGCCCTCCAGTATTGATCATCTCTAGACCACGCCCTCCAATACTGATCTCTCTAGTCCACGCCCTCCAGTATTGATCATCTCTAGACCACGCCCTCCAATACTGATCTCTCTAGTCCACGCCCTCCAGTATTGATCATCTCTGGACCACGCCCTCCATTTTTGTTCTCTCTAGACCACCGCAGCGTGTTTTATACCCAATGTTTTTCAGTTCCCACAACCTGCGTCTGTTGATCAATGGTATTGGTTTGAATGATGTTGTTGTTTATGTTGAGCCTGTGCTTGCAGTGTCGTGCGACTAAAAAAGAAACGACTAACATATCTCCATGTTCTTGGTTGTGATGATGTTGGCCAGGTCCTTGTTTTAGAACCGATTATAAGTGCGTTTTGTTACTTGTGATCGTGATCTACTAGAGTTCCCTGTCTGCTTCTCGTGTGTTGGTGATTCATTCATTGCCTTCTATGGCCGGCCACGTCTGAAGTCTAAATGTGGCACTCTTTCATGTGTATATATTTATGAAGCAGAGGGATGTTGCCTGCGATCATGGGTGCTCATCTGACCGTGGTGTCGTTAGTCAGAGAGGCCAGTTTGCATGCGCCTTTGGCTTAAATAGGGACGCTGGAATCATGCCCCATGATCCCCCCAAGGGATGTCCGTGTTCAAGACAGAAAACATACTCTCCAACAAACAGCTGTTCAAAATACAGAGCGAATGAGCCTTTACAAACACTCTTTATATATATACGGTACAAATAAGGACACGCAACATTTTGGTGTTACTTTTATAAAAGATATTTGATGTTTGGAAAACAGTCAACCTATCGACTATGCCCATTTGGTCATTAACTTCTCGTGGTTACCTGAATTGTACTCACCTCATGAATCGTGAGGTCATGAAAGAGGTCACGGTCAAAACAACATTTTTGACAATAATTTGTGACAGGTTCATGATAATCAGGTGAAACTTACTGAACACAAAACTCTCTGACCATATTATTGAATACTTATGAAAGATTGTAGAGTGGGCAAAAGAACAGGAAATGATTGTAGGAAACACCTGGTTTAAGCAACACCCTAGAAGATTATGGATATGGACGAGCCCTGATAGCAGGATTAGAAACCAGACTGACTACATTCTGATTAGAGAATATTTAGAAACGCGTTAACAATAGCAAAAACAGTTCCCAGTGCTGATTGTTATAGTGACCACATATTACTTACAGGAACATTGAGGATAAAGTTGAAGAAAGTCAAGTATATAACAGGAAACACTAAATATGATTTGTGCACATTGAGTAATGACAAGGAAATACAAAACAAATTCAACATAGAAGTACAAAATAGATTTGATATATTGTCTGATCTAGAGATCCTATTCCAGGATGTGGATGATCAAATGTTGAAGAATTCAATCAGTTTGACTGCAGAAACAACTATTCCAAAATTAAAGAAGGTGGGTCGTAAGAAATGGATGACAGAAGAAATGTTACACCTAATGGAATCAAGAAGACTCAACAAATATAATTCTGCCAAATATGAAGAACTTCACAGACAAGTCAGAATATTATGTAAGGAGGCAAAAGAAGCATGACTTGAGGAAAAGTGTTTAGAAGTTGAAAAACAACACAACAGTCAAAATACCAAATTAGTGCACAAAAGAATTCAGGAACTTATTAATAAAAGAACAAGTACATCAACAGGGTGTCTAGAAACTGAAGATGGCAAAATCATAATAGAAAAAGATTAGATTCTACATGTATGGACAGATTATGGGAAAAGCCTTTATGATGACAACTGAGAGGAACAGTATGATATTAGATTTAATAATGAAGGACCGCCAATCTTGAAGATGGAGGTTCGAAATGTTTTTAAGCATATGAAAGCTGGCAAGGCCCCCGGTGCAGATAACATCACAACATAAATTATTACATCTTTAAAAGAATATGGAATATATCAAGTCACCAGACTGCTGAACACATTATATGATACTGGAGATATACCTTCTGCATTATTTCATTCTGTATTTATTGCAATCCTAAAGAAATCTGGAGCCTTGGAATGTGATCAACATAGAATAATTAGTATAATGAGTCACATCACAATAATTAGTACAATGAGTCACATGCTGGGGGTTCATAGCCAAAGCTAATGGTCGATGTTTGGGGCAGGAGAGCCTGGCATATGATACC
The DNA here is from genome assembly GCA_014155875.1 of Cepaea nemoralis. NCBI lineage: Eukaryota > Metazoa > Mollusca > Gastropoda > Stylommatophora > Helicidae > Cepaea > Cepaea nemoralis. Next base: position 34,353 of record JACEFZ010015200.1, read on the forward strand.
ACAACATCCAGCTTAAGAATGGAGGAGGAGGAGGCAGTCACTGCGGCTCTCCGCTGGATGGAGAATACGACACACACACACACATCGTGATTGCAACTGACTCAGAAAGCATGCTGACGAGGGTGAGGACGGGCAGACTTCGTGCGGAGTGGCTTGCTTCGCTTCGGAGGTCACGGGTGACAAGCATCGCCTGGATCTTTTATCCGGCGCATGCCGGTGTGCTGGGAAATGAACAGGCGGACAGATTGGCTGGCTCTGAAGAACTTGGTGGAGTATTGATACATAACAAGGCAGACGTGGTTGCGGCCTTGTGGGAGCACGTGCACACCTCGGAGGAGCAAATGGATTACCATGGTCTGGCAAGAATGAGACAACGAGCAGTGACAAAGGGATCTGGCCGACGCTCAACGCTCAGAAGAAAGGCGAGACGGACTTATAATCAGATTGCTACTGGTACTATTAGTGTGGGAACTCTTCGCTGGCTGCTGAGGGTGGGAACGGAGCACTTTTGGGAATGCCCCGAATGCTGTGATGTCGATTCCTAAATCAATCAATCAAACATCACAAAGATTATGCTACGAATGATCATGCAAAGATGAGGAAGAAAATACAACCTGAAATAGGAGAAGAACATTGTGGGTTTGTAGAAGGAAAGGGTACAGTAAATGCTGTGTATATGCTGCGTTCAGTTATTGAACGTGCTATAGAAGTAAACCAGGATATACAACTTTGCTTTATTGACTATACAAAGGCTTTTGATAGAGTTAGACATGTCAACATGGTGGATATACTTGCAGATCTACAAACTGATGGGAAAGAATTAGACTTAAAAAACATATATTGGAAACAACAAGCTGCCATAAGGACTGATAATGAAGTGGGACAATATCAGTCTATTAAGAGAAGTGTTAAGCAGGGATGTATAATGTTTCCAGATCTCTTTTCCCTATACAGTGATAATATTTTCAGAAATGTAGAAGATATAAAGGGAATCAGTATTGGAGGACGAAACATCAATTACATTAGATGTGCAGATGATACAGTATTGATTGCAGACAATGAGCAGAATCTGCAACAATTAGTAGATGCGGTTGTTGTACACAGTGAGCAACTGGGGTTAGAATTAAATTGTAAAGAGACACAGATTATGGTCGTCACTAGGAAGAACGAAATACCAAATGTAATATACAAGTAAATGGGAATATTCTTCAACAAGTGAATCGGTACAATTACCTCGGAACAGTCATAACATCTGATGGGAGTTGCCTTGAAGAGTTTAGAACAAGAATCGCCATGGCGAAAGTAGCCTTTAGCAAGATGAAAAACATTCTGACCAATAAAAAGATGTCAATTGAAACGAGAAAAAGAGTGTTAAAGAGATACATAGAGCCTGTTCTTTTGTAAGGATGTGAAACTTGGACAATGAGCAGTCAAGCTGAAAAACATCTGATGGCTGCAGAAATGTGGTTTCTGAGGAAAATGCAAAGAATACCATGGACAGACAGAAAAAAAAAACAACGACCAAGTACTACAGGAGACAAATGAAAATCGTAAATTGATTAGAGAAATTAGACGTAGACAGTCAAAGTTTTTTGGGCATGTTATGAGAAGAAATGGATTAGAGAACTTAGTGACAACTGGCAAGATCGACGGCAACAGACCAAGAGGAAGACCTATAGGAAAATACCTGGATAGCTTGGCCACATGGCATGGACGAGACATGAACACTGAGCTGATCCACGACTCTGGTGATCGAGTGAAATGGCGAGTGATGACCGCTCACGATTTCCGGCATGGCACATGATTGATTGATTGACTGATAAAAGATTGACGCTCCTCGAATAAATTCAGTTGAACATTCAATGCGCACATATGGCTCATCTCACTACAGAACAACGACTTATCATCATTGAAGGTTTAGGGCCGGACAGTCACAAAGTGTAGTAGCCAGAGATTTTAATGTGGTTATAAGCACCAATATTCTTCATTGGAGGCGATTTCAAGAAACTGGCTCAGTGGCAAACCGGCTGCGCAGTGGAAAACCCACAATTACAACTGCTGCCGAAGACCGCTCATACGGCTGCGTCACCTTAGGAATCGATTTGCATCTGCGTCATCCACAGTCCAGTCAATGCTAGGAACTCGTCAAGTTTCAGATAAAATGGTCAGGAACCGGATGCAAGACGCTGGCCTTAGGACTAGAAGACCCTACAGAGTTCCTGTTCTTACGGACCGGCATCACCAGAACCGACTGAAGTGGGAGAATCAGCATCGTCAATGGACCGTTGGTACAAATTTGCAAATGAAACTGCAATAATGTTGCGTTTCTTTTTTATTTTTTTTAAACAGTGTATCAGCGATGAACGCCTACGCCAGCTGGCAGGGCACTTGATGATATATATATATATACATATATAATAGTGATGAGATTCTTACGGACACTGATGCTTATCCACATCTTGAGATCCATCGATCGATCGTGTGCCATGCCGATAAGCGTGGCCGGTCAAGTTTTGCCATCTCACTGGATCACCTGAATCGTGGATCAGCTCCGTGTTTCTGTCTCAACGATGCCACGTAAGCAAACCATCCAGGTATTTACTTCTCGGTCTTCCCTTTGGTCTCTTCCCTTCCATCTTGCCAGTTGTCACCAAGTTCTTTAATTAACTGTTTTTTTCCTTATAACATGCCCCAATAAATTGTAACTCTCTGCATATAATGTCTCTAATCAGTTTACGATGTTCACTTGTTTCTTGAAGGACTTGTTCATTGGTGTTTCTGTCTGTCCATGGTATTCTTTGCACATTTCTTGAGATCACCAACAGTATTAAATTGATCCGAACTGTTCAGAGACATGTTTTACTACAGCTGCATGCATTAGTGGTCTCCCCTTGACCGATGTCGGTGTGTGCATAGAATGTAATCGAATATCCTTTGTCTAAAAAGAGCTCCAGCAAAGCATCAAATGCGAGAAGTGACTATAACGCCTGCTACCAGCGTATGGCCATGTCAGGGTGTTAAATTATTGTATAGAGATAGCTGCCTTACAGACTGCCCATTTTCTCTAACTGACAACGCCTCTTTTGCTCTGGGCCATTCTCTGGCTAACCTCTACATCAAGGTCAGACAATCAAACTCCATCTGACGGAGATTAAACGCAGATACAATATGGACAATCACACAACAATTAGTGGACAATCACACAACAATCAGTTTGAAGTTACCATTTAGTACGGTGTTAATTATTTTACAACAAAGAAAGAGCTGTTTACCTTCACACACACGTTGAGTGATCTGACGTTTGATAGCATCCAGCCCGGCAAAGTTTTTCACGCTGATGACATTTTTCTTGGTACCAGCGATCCCAATACACTCAACCTCATTCACGTCTCCTATGCTCACGACAATAATACGCACCCCTTGCTCCCGCCTGAGCGCGTCTGCTTCAGCTATTGCTGCATGACAAATATCGAGAACAGGTTATTGGTGGGAACTGTCAGAAAATACATTACACAGAGAAAGCCGTAACTTCTGTTACCTCGATCACCGTTTGCTATGCATCTATTCCCACATGCGTTCCAAACATGAGGTCCACTTAAAGTTTTCACCTGTCACCCAGATTCTGTCTCGAAGGGTCGCTCGTACCCGCCAGATTTCCTCCCTGAGTGCGGCCAAGTCAGGGCATCCTTGTAGGGCATGATTTGGTATTGGCTTCAGTGCTCCACATCGACGAGAGGCAGAGTCAGTGAGCCCCAGATCTGTGCTCTGAGTCCACAATTTCCTGTTCTGAGCCTGAAGATTTTCGTCTGTACATTTCTGCCAAGTTGTTTATGCTGTCGTGGTCTGGTCTGTACATTTCTGCCAAGTTTGTTTATGCTGTCGTGTTCTGGTCTGTACATTTCTGCCAAGTTTGTTTATGCTGTCGTGTTCTGGTCTGTACATTTCTGCCAAGTTTGTTTATGCTGTCGTGTTCTGGTCTGTACATTTCTGCCAAGTTTGTTTATGCTGTCGTGTTCTGGTCTGTACATTTCTGCCAAGTTTGTTTATGCTGTCGTGTTCTGGTCTGTACATTTCTGCCAAGTTTGTTTATGCTGTCGTGTTCTGGTCTGTATATTGCTGCCAAGTTTGTTTATGCTGTCGTGTTCTGGTCTGTACATTTCTGCCAAGTTTGTTTATGCTGTCGTGTTCTGGTCTGTACATTTCTGCCAAGTTTGTTTATGCTGTCGTGTTCTGGTCTGTACATTTCTGTCAAGTTTGTTTATGCTGTCGTGTTCTGGTCTGTACATTTCTGCCAAGTTTGTTTATGCTGTCGTGGTCTGGTCTGTACATTTCTGCCAAGTTTGTTTATGCTGTCGTGGTCTGGTCTGTACATTTCTGCCAAGTTTGTTTATGCTGATGTGTTCTGGTCTGTACATTTCTGCCAAGTTTGTTTATGCTGTCGTGTTCTGGTCTGTACATTTCTGCCAAGTTTTGTTTATGCTGTCGTGTTCTGGTCTGTACATTTCTGCCAAGTTTGTTTATGCTGTCGTGTTCTGGTCTGTACATTTCTGCCAAGTTTGTTTATGCTGTCGTGTTCTGGTCTGTACATTTCTGCCAAGTTTGTTTATGCTGTCGTGGTCTGGTCTGTACATTTCTGCCAAGTTTGTTTATGCTGTCGTGTTCTGGTCTGTACATTTCTGCCAAGTTTGTTTATGCTGTCGTGTTCTGGTCTGTACATTTCTGCCAAGTTTGTTTATGCTGTCGTGGTCTGGTCTGTATATTGCTGCCAAGTTTGTTTATGCTGTCGTGGTCTGGTCTGTACATTTCTGCCAAGTTTGTTTATGCTGTCGTGTTCTGGTCTGTACATTTCTGCCAAGTTTGTTTATGCTGTCGTGGTCTGGTCTGTACATTTCTGCCAAGTTTGTTTATGTTGTCGTGGTCTTGTCTGTATATTTACGTCATGTGTTTATGCTGTCGTGTTCTGGTCTGTACATTTCCGCCAAGTTTGTTTATGCTGTCGTGTTCTGGTCTGTACATTTCTGCCAAGTTTGTTTATGCTGTCGTGTTCTGGTCTGTACATTTCTGCCAAGTTTGTTTATGTTGTCGTGGTCTTGTCTGTATATTTACGTCATGTGTTTATGTTTTCGTGTTCTGGTCTGTACATTTCTGCCAAGTTTGTTTATGCTGTCGTGTTCTGGTCTGTACATTTCTGCCAAGTTTGTTTATGCTGTCGTGTTCTGGTCTGTACATTTCTGCCAAGTTTGTTTATGTTGTCGTGGTCTTGTCTGTATATTTACGTCATGTGTTTATGTTTTCGTGTTCTGGTCTGTACATTTCTGCCAAGTTTGTTTATGCTGTCGTGTTCTGGTCTGTACATTTCTGCCACGCGTGTTTATGCTGTCGTGTTCTGGTCTGTACATTTCTGCCACGCGTGTTTATGCTGTCGTGTTCTGGTCTGTACATTTCTGCCACGCGTGTTTATGCTGTCGTGTTCTGGTCTGTACATTTCTGCCAAGTTTGTTTATGTTGTCGTGGTCTTGTCTGTATATTTACGTCATGTGTGTTTATACTGTCGTGTTCTGGTCTGTACATTTCTGCCACGCGTGTTTATGCTGTCGTGTTCTGGTCTGTACATTTCTGCCACGCGTGTTTATGCTGTCGTGTTCTGGTCTGTACATTTCTGCCACGCGTGTTTATGCTGTCGTGTTCTGGTCTGTACATTTCTGCCAAGTTTGTTTATGCTGTCGTGTTCTGGTCTGTATATTGCTGCCAAGTTTGTTTATGCTGTCGTGTTCTGGTCTGTACATTTCTGCCAAGTTTGTTTATGCTGTCGTGTTCTGGTCTGTACATTTCTGCCAAGTTTGTTTATGCTGTCGTGTTCTGGTCTGTACATTTCTGTCAAGTTTGTTTATGCTGTCGTGTTCTGGTCTGTACATTTCTGCCAAGTTTGTTTATGCTGTCGTGTTCTGGTCTGTACATTTCTGCCAAGTTTGTTTATGCTGTCGTGTTCTGGTCTGTACATTTCTGCCAAGTTTGTTTATGCTGTCGTGGTCTGGTCTGTACATTTCTGCCAAGTTTGTTTATGCTGTCGTGGTCTGGTCTGTACATTTCTGCCAAGTTTGTTTATGCTGTCGTGTTCTGGTCTGTACATTTCTGCCAAGTTTGTTATGCTGTCGTGGTCTGGTCTGTACATTTCTGCCAAGTTTGTTTATGTTGTCGTGGTCTTGTCTGTATATTTACGTCATGTGTTTATGCTGTCGTGTTCTGGTCTGTACATTTCCGCCAAGTTTGTTTATGCTGTCGTGTTCTGGTCTGTACATTTCTGCCAAGTTTGTTTATGCTGTCGTGTTCTGGTCTGTACATTTCTGCCAAGTTTGTTTATGCTGTCGTGTTCTGGTCTGTACATTTCTGCCAAGTTTGTTTATGTTGTCGTGGTCTTGTCTGTATATTTACGTCATGTGTTTATGTTTTCGTGTTCTGGTCTGTACATTTCTGCCAAGTTTGTTTATGCTGTCGTGTTCTGGTCTGTACATTTCTGCCACGCGTGTTTATGCTGTCGTGTTCTGGTCTGTACATTTCTGCCACGCGTGTTTATGCTGTCGTGTTCTGGTCTGTACATTTCTGCCACGCGTGTTTATGCTGTCGTGTTCTGGTCTGTACATTTCTGCCAAGTTTGTTTATGTTGTCGTGGTCTTGTCTGTATATTTACGTCATGTGTGTTTATACTGTCGTGTTCTGGTCTGTACATTTCTGCCACGCGTGTTTATGCTGTCGTGTTCTGGTCTGTACATTTCTGCCACGCGTGTTTATGCTGTCGTGTTCTGGTCTGTACATTTCTGCCACGCGTGTTTATGCTGTCGTGTTCTGGTCTGTACATTTCTGCCAAGTGTGTTTATGCTGTCGTGTTCTCGTCTGTATATTGCTGCTAAGTGTGTTTATGCTGTCGTGTTCTGGTCTGTACATTTCTGCCAAGTTTGTTTATGCTGTCGTGTTCTGGTCTGTACATTTCTGCCAAGTGTGTTTATGCTGTCGTGTTCTCGTCTGTATATTGCTGCCAAGTGTGTTTATGCTGTCGTGTTCTGGTCTGTACATTTCTGCCAAGTTTGTTTATGCTGTCGTGTTCTGGTCTGTACATTTCTGCCAAGTTTGTTTATGTTGTCGTGTTCTGGTCTATACATTTCTGCCAAGTGTGTTTATGCTGTCGTGTTCTCGTCTGTACATTTCTGCCAAGTTTGTTTATGCTGTCGTGTTCTGGTCTGTACATTTCTGCCAAGTTTGTTTATGTTGTCGTGGTCTGGTCTGTACATTTCTGCCAAGTTTGTTTATGCTGTCGTGTTCTGGTCTGTACATTTCTGCCAAGTTTGTTTATGTTGTCGTGTTCTGGTCTGTACATTTCTGCCAAGTTTGTTTATGCTGTCGTGTTCTGGTCTGTACATTTCTGCCACGCGTGTTTATGCTGTCGTGTTCTGGTCTGTACATTTCTGCCACGCGTGTTTATGTTGTCGTGGTCTTGTCTGTACATTTCTGTCAAGTTTGTTTATGCTGTCGTGGTCTGGTCTGTACATTTCTGTCAAGTTTGTTTATGCTGTCGTGTTCTGGTCTGTACATTTCTGCCAAGCTTATTTATGCTGTCGTGTTCCGATCTGTATTTGTTCTTTTCTGTCCTCCAAATTGTCCTCATAGATTGTGTTATTCGTGTTACGCGCTTGATTTATTGTTTTCTGTCCTCCAAATTGTCCTCATATATTGTGTTATCCGTGTTACGTTATGTACTTGGTGTTTTCTGTCCTCCAAATTGTCCCCATAGACAGTGGTATCCATAGTCGTGTCGCACAAAAGCTCTGAGATGAACAATGTTGCTCGAGGTTATACATGCAGCACACATGAACCAGATGTAAAAGTATCACCCATGTGTTGTTTTTTCTGTCCGACATCTGTATGGCACTGTTATAGTCTGTTACATTCAGTAATGCTGCATCTCTTTCAGTTCAACAGCGTTATTTATGTCAAAGCTATTTTGTCGGTTTCATTATGTTCATGTTGAACTCTTTTTTTCTACATTGTATTTGTCTCGCTATTTCAATGCCTGCACTAAGGTGCATCACGCTATTGCGAATCACATAACTGTTTTTACGATTATCTTTAATTTGTCAAACTTCAGTCAGTATCTGTCCATCTGTTATCACTAAATGATTGTGTTTGGTTTAACATTTGAAACTTCGGTTTGCATATGCTTATGAGTTGTCACTAGATTATCTTATGTCATTTACACTTCCAAACTTCGCTGACCATCTGTACATCTGTTATCTCGATTTATTAATGACGCAACAGAGCACATGGACCAGGCGATGTACTCGTCTACACTCATGATCCTCTAACAGGAGGATAAAAGAATTGCTTGGCAAAAGTTGGCGGACTGTGTTTGATGAAGGAGAGTCTGGAATATGATGCCACAAAATCTTGCCCAAGGCAATCACGGTGGAGTTCCCGTAACTGGCACACAAATAGCACTCGAATGTCGCACTTGTTACGGACTCACACAGTACGATAGGAAATGTGGAGACAACAGAGTCGTAGGCTTCCATTCAACAATCAAAAATACAGATCATCTGTTGCAATTTCTCATAGGGGATGTTGGTGTGGCGTGAAATAAGCAGATGAATAGATTTGGCTGGATCTGGAACCTTTGATTCGGTATTGGTGCATGATATTACAGATCTGATCGGGGAACTTTGGAATCGCATGTATAGTGCAGAAGAGCGGGTAGATCGTCATGGCATGGAGAGAATGATGCTTCAAGAAGTGACTAGAGGATCTCTCCGACATTCAAAAAGGCTAGACGGGTGTATAATCAGACTGCTACTTGTACCATTAGTAGTGGGCCTCTTCGCTGGCTGTTGTAGATAGGGAATTTCCCGAGATGTCTGTTTTTGACTTAAACTCAAGACAAGAGGGCATGGCTAGTCACTGTAAAAGAGATTGGAGCCTCGTCACGTAACACCCTAAAGAAGCAATGTATTCCATTGTTGCCAACCTTCTTTGTGGATAGGCACCTGATCGATCGATTGAATCACAAAGATAGATAATCTGCAAGGGATCTCCGAAACGATGGCGATGATATATGTGCAATCAATATTTAATCAAATAGTGGTGATTGTCTCTGTGAGTGTCTCTGATAGTGTCTCTGTGAGTGTCTCTGTGAGTGTCTCTGTCTCTGTGAGTGTCTGTGCGAGTGTCTGTGCGAGTGTCTCTGTGAGTGTCTGTGCGAGTGTCTCTGTGAGTGTCTGTGCGAGTGTCTCTGTGAATGTTTGTGCGAGTGTTTCTATCGCGGAATTCTTGGAGTTGTCGATCGATGAAAGACTGTCGCGCCATTCGTCTACAGGCAGCAGCCATTCTTGATATTGAGGACAGACTGTCCTGATGAGAGTCGGCAAGATCTTTTGTTGTGGGGGAAAGATTTATCCCTGATCACAAGCCGGGAAGACTTTTTGGAGTACCGGGAACAATTCCCCAGATCAAAGAGGGACAGCCGACCGGTTGTTTACATCAAGTCGGAACAGGAGAGAAAAAATAGTTTCTCGACGCCTAGTGTCTAGTAGGATTTGTGACGTCATTCAGATACAGTTTTAAAACAGTCTGGACAAACAACTTTGGCGGGAGTCGACCAAATGTTGTGAGGCAGCAAGGACGTGTTTGACTGTTCCTGTTCTGATTATGGAAAGATACCATGGTGTCTTATGTTGATTTACATCGGCGGACATGTGTCCATTGTGTGATTTAGTGGTCTCGATTTCAGACGGGAATAAATATATGGTATTTAATTAAATAGACCCAAATTGGATGATAGTTAGGAGTCGAGCGGAGTAATGAACGTTGTGAGAACTCAGTATAGGAGCGCCGGCAGCAGTAGGCTATCGCGTTGCTTAAACTAGCTAGTGTGAGATATCAATTAACTCAGTGAGTTAAGAACAAGGTAGAGGGATGATATTCGGGGAGATTGGGGATGGTTGGGGGGGGGGGGGGAATAAAGGAAATGTCAAATGGTAGGATCTTCCAGTAGGGTATCTACTGAGTATCTGCGCTTTTCCTTTAGTCTTTCTTTGTCTTACCATGACTCAGACCGATGTGATGAGCTTCTCTGCCTTATGCCAGAGTTTAATTCTCTGTTAAATATCTGAGTGCGGCCGTCGGCCTACACTCACCTAATGAAGGTCGGAATCGGGTTGCTCTCACCGGATGTTCTCTCTTCAACAGGTTCCACTATATTTTCAAAAAAAGCTAGCAGACAAGTCATAGAAGAAGATTATGGCTCAATCATTGAAGGCAGTTTTTACTCAGCGGCCATTGCACTGGGCCCATAACTCAGAGGGTCTGCAAGAACCTGGCCTCTGCTGAGCAGGAACCAACGATCATCTAACAGTGATTCCTCCGTGGTAGTTCTCATCATATTAGAGTGAAGATACTTACAATACCACCAGTAACAGGGACATAGTACTTATATAGAGAAATCAACAATTAACATTGCGTTTTCCAAATGGTGAATTCCTGTGAGAAAGTAACAATTAACATTTTGTTTCAAAGTGACAGTAAACACTTATTTTACTGTACAAGGGTTATCAGATCAAAGAACTTTTAGTGACATATTAGTTACACTGTGTGTGTCGGATGCATGGTCAGTATTGGACTACATCCACAATTGGTGACCAGGCATTCGGACTATCCAAGAACCACTGGAGGAAGTCGACACCTGGTCGGAGAGACACATCATTGGGTGAGGTCCTTCTGTACTTGATCTATGGTTCTGTTGTGTGGCCAGTACTGTGATGAAAGCAGACTTTGATCCTGAGCTGTTTGGTCTGATTCTGCATACACCCTAGATTATACGACAGACATTCTACACATACACTTTGCACACACCTGACACTTTTCTATATTCAATTAATTTGTCATTTTGTTAGAAGCTAGAGTTTTGTAGTATGTTTTTTTTTTTTTGGGGGGGAAAAGAATGAGAAGGGGCATGGTCCAGTGGTAAGAAGAAGAAGAAGAAGAAGAAGAAGAAGAAGAAGAAGAAGAAGAAGAAGAGAGAGAGAGAGAGAGAGAGAGAGAGAGAGAGAGAGAGAGAGAGAGAGAGAGAGAGAGAGAGAGAGAGAGATCCAAAGACAGATGGGGTTTTGTAGATCCAGGACATCCTCAAGATAATGATATGGAGTTAAAAGAATGTGGGTGTTTATTCCTCTCATCCCAGGGACGACACTTTTTACGACAGTCTCTGTGAGTGTCTCTGTGAGTCTGTATATATAATAAAGTGGTGCCACTAAGTTAAACAAGTGTTAATGAATATGCAAAGATAACTATTCATTAACATGGAGTTATTGAAGGTTAAAAAACATAATACGGATTCACAGACTCAAATATATATTGAAACTAAGTTTCTGATTTAATATACGTTAATATGAATACAGTAATTTAGTAGGAAACCAGAAAAGTCAGGTCTTAGCCAGCTATGATTGAGGAACCGTATGACAGTAGACGGTACTATCTGCTTCTGTTAGCGCCGAATTTTGGGCGGAGCAAACTAAACACGACACCCCACATTGTACCAACGACCTCAGGCGGAGGAGCGTAATTGGGAGGGTACAAGCCTTATCCTAGTGTATGGAAATGCAGCCAAAAGACAAAATGTCATGGCAAGGCAGACCAGGCCTTAAGCATTGAATGGAAGCTGGCCTATGACCGAAACTCTGAAAGGCGGACACTTAGAGCATTCCTTTGCTGATCCAGTAGATGTGCAGCTTGTCTTGTTTCAGATTATTGGCGTTACCTTTCCTCTGGAGTAAATTAGGCAGAGCGAAAGATAAAACAAACTATATGAGTATCACATGGTTTCTACACATCAGCCCAGGCTTTGTGCTGGGTAGAGATATAACCCCACCACCGGTCTGAACCGGGCAGTAACGACAATGAACAGGTTAACAAAAAGAGTCTGGAAGAACATGAACCTTACTGCCAAAACAAAAATCCCTGTATAAAAAGCCTGTGTCCTTAGCACTCTTCTTTATGACAATGAAGCCTGGTCAACTTACTCACATCAAGTGAAATGTTTAAACAGTTTTCATATGCGGTGTCTTTGAAGAATACATGGTATTAAGTGGCAAGATAAAATCACAAATACTGAAGTACTGGAAAGATCAGGTTGTGTGACGGTGTGTTCCATGCTCAGTCTTCGTAGACTTAGAAGGATAGGACACGTTAGGAGGATGGATGATGCTAGAATACCAAAGGACATCTTTTTTTTTTGGTGAATTACATGTGGGTAAGAGATCTCGGGGTCGGCCTCTACTACGATACAAAGATGTGTGTAAGCGAGACATGATTGATACAGGCATTGATAAAGCACATTTGGAGCAAGTAGCCACTGAATGTGTTGCATGGAGGTCAAAGATCATAAATGGAATAAAGACAACGTAGAAAATGATTGCAGAAAGGTGACACATTGTGCGTGTGAGACGTAAGATGGTGTATGGTGGTGGAAATGACCATGTGTTCACGTGCATCCATTGTGAACGAACATGTATAGCGCGAATTGGTGTGATCGGTCACATTCGCCACCGCCATGGGTTGTAGTTATTGCGCCTTTTTGAAGCACAGTGTACCAAACTATCGTCTGTCAAGACGGCAAGATGTCAATGCATGATAATGATAAATGCATATGAGTTAATTCAAGGTGACTGAGGTTAATATATGTTGATATGAAGTCGATGAAACAATATTTGACATACTCCTGGTGATATTGTCTGAGCTGCCATCTGTGATCACGATGAGAATCTTGGGAACACCTGGTCTAGCCCCTTTCGACGTGGAATTCAGGTATCCATTCACCCGTATTTCTCGTAGTGCCTCAAATGTGTAGGTGAGCCCCTTCATATGGGTGGTGGTGTTCACTGCCTGTTAAAATAGTGAAGATCTGTTTGTTGAGATAATGAAGATTGGTTTGTTGAGATAGTGAAGATTGGTTTGTTGAGATAGTGAAGATTGGTTTGTTGAAATATTGAAGATTGGTTTGTTGAAATAGTAAAGGTGTGTTTGTTAAAATATTGAAGATTGGTTTGTTAAAATATTGAAGATTGGTTTGTTGAGTTAGTGATTATTGGTTTGTTGAGATAGTGAAGATTGGTTTGTTGAGATAGTAAAGGTGGGTTTGTTGAAATATTGAAGATTGGTTTGTTGAGATAGTGAAGATTGGTTTGTTGAGATAGTGATGATTGGTTTGTTGAGATAGTGAAGATTGGTTTGTTGAGATAGTGAATATTGGTTTGTTGAGATAGTGAAGATTGGTTTGTTGAGATAGTGAAGATTGGTTTGTTGAGATAGTAAAGATTGGTTTGTTCAAGTAGAAGCAAGCAGGGATGGCTTGTCCAGTTGACCTCAGATCACAATTAAATCACTAGGGTATATGTGTAGAGCACGTGAGAAACCATTAACGGAGACAGAGAAACTGGGTACATATGGAGAACAAGAGAGAAACCATTAACAGAGACAGAGAAATAAGGTTGATATGGAGAAAACATAAAAAGCATTTACTGAGACAGAAAAATTATTTAGATATGGGGAAACGTGGAAAACCATTTACTGAGACAGAAAAATGAAATAGATATGGAGAACAAGTGAGAAACCAATATCAGGGACAGAGAACTGGAATAGATATAGGGAAAAGTGGAAACCCATTAGCAGAGAAGCAGAGAGAGAGAGAGAGAGACAGAGAGAGAGACAGAGAGAGAGAGGTAGAGAGAGAGGAGAGAGAGAGAGGGTAGAGTCACACAGCAGTAGCATCATGACGTGCCATGCAGACAGGCGTCAAATGTCTAGACATGTCATCTCACAAGATCACTAATCTCGGATCAAATCTGTGCTCTTATTTCCTGTGTGTCACGTGATCAAACCGCCCCGTTTTGTTGTGTTCCTTGTGCGTCACGTGGCCAAGCCATCCTGTGTCTTGTTCATTGTTTGTCAAGTGACCAAGCCATTCCGTTATGTATCAGCATGGCTGCCCCTTGTTCGTCTCTCTTAAAGTTCGAGAACTCTTACCCAGGTTGCAAGTTTATTCCCTCCTTATAAAAAGGCAAAGACCTTAACCGCCAACGTCTGCAATCTTTAATCTGTTGATGCCTGTCACCTGTTTCTTTAAGGGCCGTCCCATTCTTGTTTCTATCCACACCTTGTTTGCTCTTTATCTTCCTTAGAATGCACATTTCGCCACCATTAGATGTTCCTCGACTCTGGATATACCTATCGTCCGTATTTGACTTGCATTCACTGGTTAGGTTCTGTACTGCACTTACATACCTTTGACAGGGCATTGATGACTTCCATTTAACAACAGTCAGCAGATGGGGTGCCCTGTAGCACCATGGCATTGACCACAGCCCACCACTCGTTGCAACATGTCGACAGAGAAAAGCAGATCCAGGAAGCTCAGTCAGAGTTCATTTGTTCAATAATGACAGCAAATGACAGGATGTGGTGAGTAAGATAATGCACGACACGCGCAGAAATCAACATTGCAAGAGCATAATTGTCAATGCTGTAAACGAAACAGAAGTCACAGCGGCAACAAGGAAATGGCTAGAAGCCCCTCATCTCATCTGTCGAAGGTGGCACTGTACTGCAAGAAAGGGAGGCTTTTGTCACCAAGACAGGGCTCAGCTGTGGTCCAAGGCGACAGCCAGGGAGTTCAGAGACATGTGTTTCAGAGACATGTGTTTCAGAGACATATGTGCCCAAGAGTCGCTTCAAGATCAGTGGGTGTAGTAGAAAGGGAGAATGCAAAGATTCCTAACATAGAACGATATCTAGCACATAGCTCCGCTCCGCCTAAACTTTGTTGTCAGATCACTTTACAGTGTCCAGCCACCAGCTGCCAACCTGATCAAGTGGGGCCACTGTCAGGTAGATTCGCATCTGTGTCGTCAAGGATGGGCAGAAACGTGGAGGCGAGGAAGACTGTGATGCAGACTTACCGACCAACCTCGATAGCGAAGAGGACTGGAATTTGGCTGTTGACCCAAAAGGCCATGGTCATTACCCGGCAGTGATCCCGCAGTTTCAGCTGCGACCTGAAATTGTCCTACTCTCCACATCTGCTCGGCGGGTGACGTTGATCCAGCTGACCTTCCCATACGAATCGAGAATTAGGGAGCATCACAAATGCACGATGGAGAAATACAGTGACATAGTCACAAGTCTGAGACAGGAAGTGTATACTGTCAGGCTATTCGCTGTAGAGGTTGGCGCAAGAGGTCTGATCTCCGACTCCGAGTAAGACGTGTTTAAGCATCTAGGCTTAAAGGAATACGGACTCACAAAAATCACTGTGTGAGGCACCAGAAACGTATCTTGCTGGCCCTGGAACACTCGGAATGTCATGTGGGATTAACCACTGCCGTAATATGGTTCGTGTTGTTATCTGCAAGCCGAAGTATATTATGTCCAAAGATTAACATAATAATATTGAAGCTAGCGAATAATCTCTCATCTAAGATCTGGAGCTTCTACTGTCCGTCTTGACTCCTTTGCCATCCGTCTAAAAGATGTCAGTAATGGACATATCTTACCTTGGACACATCATCCTGGCTGGTGTACTTGTTCAAGTCAAAGATGTGAACGAAGCGAGTGCTGAAAGTTCCGAAGGCAAACTGCACATGTTCAGGTCCGATTGGGAATGAGTTGGTAAGGTTGCTAACAAATGCCAGGGACCTCCCCCAGCCGATGGAGTTGATGCTGTTGGAGCCATCGGTCAGTATGTAGACATCAGCGACTAGTTTGACAGTACAGTTCTCCTCTGTGTACAAACAAGGGCTATACTCAACAAACACACAACATAGGAACATCGTCAACATTGCACATTGCTTGTCTGTGTCATGGTGTGTCTTCCATTTATTGTTTGTTTACTGCATCTCGCGCCATTTAGATTGCCATACGGACAACAGTCCATCTTTATTTCATGTCTCGCTTTATACTTTCAGACTTACAACAGCCCATCTTTTTGTCATGCCTCGCTTTATTTATAAGTTGATATACATACATATATTTGTTTGTTCGCATATCCTTTACAGGACATCGCTGTTAACATCAGCATCTTTCAGCTGAGTGTTGATTTATTGGCAAGATCACGCTCAGTAGTTTGCCATTGCTTTCTGAGCGACCGGCTCACATATACGGTAAGTTACCGACGCGGAGGGAACCGCTACCAATAGCGCACGTCACGTTACTCACGAGAGTATATGGGATTATAGAGAAAATCACGTAACCCCTAGACCAGGGAGACCGGCTGATATATATACATAGCCATCTTTGCTTCGTGTCTCACTTCATGTATACGTTGCTGCATGTTGCTTGCTGTTCACCTTTGTTGGAAATCTCGCTTTATTACATTTGCCATACATTTTTCCTGAGTCGAATGTTGCGAATTCCTTGGACTGCCAGAGTAACTAACAACGATTGCCGGAAACAGGCTAATGAAAATATACCACTATATAACAAGCAGCCACTTTTTACTGTTTGTATATCTTCATACTGAACGTGAAACTTGCCATGAATATAAACAGCAGCTGAAAATGATGGTGTTGACTGCAACGTCCTGTAAGGGATATGCAACATTTAAAAAAAAAACACTTCATTTTGGCATCCATGCATATAGCAGTTTAAATGTGTTCATTTATCGCTACATTGTGACAGTCATAACTATAAGATGATGTTTGTTATATGTATTTCTTCGTTGTGAAAGTAATAGATGTAACCGTCTCTCGTTACTTTATTTAACTCTGTGACAGTAATACATATTACAATATCTATATAATATTGTATGCTTCTCATCATTATGCCATTCACACATACACCCACACACACACACCGACACACACACACCCACACACACACATATACCTATCTAACTGGGATGTTTGCATCTCTTCATTGTGATTCTCCTACACATAACAAACTAAATGCCGGTGTGTGCATCTTTTTATTGTAACATTCAGACATATATGTAACAGTCTAACTACAACCACTACCACCATTACAACAACAACAACAACTACTACTACTACTACTACTACTACTAGTACTACTACTACTACTACTACTACTACTACTACTACTACTACTACTAACTACTACTACTACTACTGCAACTACTGCCACCACTACTACTGCTATTAAAACTACTACTACCAATGCTACTACCACTACTACTACCACTACTACTACTACTACTACTACTACTACTACTACTACTACTACTACTACCACTACTACCACTACTACTACTACTACTACTACTACTACTACTACTACTACCACTACTACTACTACTACTACTACTACTATTACTACCACCACCACTACTGCTACTACTTCTACTACTTCTACTATTGCTACTACTACTACTACTACTACTACTACTACTACTACTACTACTACTACTACTACTACTACTACTACTACTACTACTACTACTACTACTACTACTGTTTCTGCTGCTGCTTCTAATACTACTACTACTACTACTACTACTACTACTACTACTACTACTACTACTACTACTACTACCACTACCACTACTACTACTACTACTACTACTACTACTACTACTACTACTACTACTACTACTACTACTACTACTACTACTACTACAACTACTACTACTACCACTACAGCTACTACTATTGCATATGGACAACCGATGGTTGATTTACTAAAATACTCACTTGCATCTGAAGTAGCCGAGACAACTGAAATAAATGTGACATATGTATATGTTTACCGTCGTTCCGCACATTATAATCATAATATCACTAATATACACTTATAATAATAGTAATACCAACATTAATCATGATTATTATTATTTTTAACTTTATTGGTGCTCTAAATATAAATAAGCTCTGTGGCTTAAGGAATAGTTAAACTGTATTGCACAGTCCCCCGACAAACCGAGTCCCTAGATGTAAATCAGTTGCTAGAGATTTGAAAGCAGATCGCTTTGCGTTGATTTATATCGTATGAGTCGTCGTTTTAAAAAAACTATGGTAAACTGCTGGATTAACATTGCTTTGTAAATCAAGTAAGTTATCAGACCAAAGACCTCATCAATGAATACAAGCTGATAGATTAAATTCATCAGTAATAAACTAGGTACCATTGCTTCCGTCAAATTCACATGTTGTACTCATTTAACATGTCACTAAAGTTGCTGACATCCAATTCACATGTTGTATTCATTTAACATGTCATTACTTAAGTTTTTTTGATTGATTAATTGATTTAGGAACCGACATCACAGCATTCGGGACATTCCCATAAGCGCTCCGCCCAATTCACATGTTGTAAACATTTAACATGTCACTAAAGTTGCTGACGTCCAATTGACATGTTGTAAACATTTAACCTGTCACTAAAGTTGCTGACGTCCAATTCACATGTTGTACTCATTTAACATGTCACTAAAGTTGCAAACGCCCAATTCATATGTTGTACTCATTTAACACGTCACTAAAGTTGCAGACGCCCAATTCACTGCCATGAGATGGATACGCGAAACACAGCAAGTGTGTCAATCGTAGAAACTAGATAGATGTCATTGACACACAGTTCAAAAATGCAAGCGAACACGGGCAGATTAGTGGGCTGAGCTAATGTGGTCACGTGACGTGCCCAGGTCAAAGCCGGAAAAGGTTGCGATCTGGACAGTAGGCGCTGGGACGTGAACAAGAGAGTCTGATTTGAAGAGTTGTGAAAGTGTTTCAGTTTTGACAGTATTCAAAGGAATGGGAAACATCTGAGATGCAATTGAGTGAAGATTGTTGGAGTGTGCACGACGACAATGATGGAGTAACACATCGAAGCTGTCGCTTGATGAACGCAAACTGCGGACCAGTGATGGCGAGGCAGTGATGGCCCGGTTGTGAGGAGATGTCAACGAGAATGGCGGCCAGAAGCACGCTGTGACCAGAGCTTGTGGGTACCAGTTATGTGTGAGTAATGCTTGAACTATTAGCCCATTGAATAGATAGATCATATTATCGTCAGACAGATCAGATGTAGCAACGATAGTCGTCTTACGATTAAATGAGCAAGACATTATATATTGGTGGCAGACGGTGAGCGGGTCATAGGCAGAACTACGAAACGGTAGGAGCCAGGCTGTCTATGGCAGCTCCGTGTAGTACTGTTGATCAATAAAAGTGATTGTATCGTTTAAGGACGCGACTGAATTTTCTGTTGTGTGCATCCTAGATCTGAGAGTGATAAAGTGTTTTGTACGAGCCTAGTATGAACATTAAACCTAGACAAATACCAAGAAGTCGGACATTGGGCATTGCTGTAGACACGGGGCCCAGTTGTGTCTGAAGTAGTCATCCACCACACGACACGAGTTCGGCACTTGGCATTCACATGTTGAAACATTTAACATGTCACTAAAGTTGCCGACGTCCAATTCACATGTTGTACTCATGTAAAATGTCACTAAATTTGATCTCGTCCAGTTCACATGTTGTAAACTTTTAACATATCACTAAAGATCGCTTTGCATTGATTTATCTGGTATGAGTATATAGCAAACTGCTGGATTAACATTGCTATGTACATCTAGCAAGTTACCAAACAAAAGATAGAAAGTCTCCATTGTGGTGTGTACATCTTGGTTTCCGGGTCGTACCCACAAACCTCCGCCATCGCCAGTAACCAGGTCCTTCACAAAGTCGGCGTGTCCTGCGAGACACTCCCACACGGAGTGGCTTCTTCTCCATCGTTACAACCCACAACACAGATATACGGAAACTTTCCTCGTTAGCCAAACCACCACTCAACATGGAGTGTACAGAGCCAATGTTTATCCTCACCGCGTCCTCACGTTCTCAGATGGGGACACGGCGGTTCTGAATGACCACAGACCACATTTGGACAATGACCTTTTTATTTCGGTGCCCTGAGAGTCCACCACATGGTGGTCGGTTCTACGTTGGTGTTCAGCCATCTTGGAAGCGAGTGTAAATAAGTACAGGAACGTTTTGGAGCGCCTAATGCTCATAGGGTGCTATGTCTGTATTGGTCTACTGGTCAGAACAACAGGCTTGGTGTGGTCAAAGTCATGTTGTACTTATTTACGTCTCCAGTCATGTAATGATACCACTTTGATCCTGGATTCTTGTGAGCCAATGGCAATTGTAACATTCTCCTCCATACGAGTTTTCACCCTGTGACTATAAGATCGGCATTAAGCGTCTAGCCACTCTGTTACCCCAGCTCTGGATGTGATTGGCCACACTGTAATTGGTGTGATGTTCGTGTCTTCTTGAATTGGTGTCTTGGTCATAACATCTTTAATTGGTGTGCTGTTTATGGTATCTTTATTTGGTGTCATGTTCACGGCAACTTTAATTGGTGTGATGTTCACGGCAACTTTAATTTGTCTGATGCTCATGACATCTTTAATTGGTGTGATGTTCACGGCAACTTTAATTGGTGTGATGTTCACGGCAACTTTAATTGGTGTGATGTTCACGGCAACTTTAATTGGTGTGATGTTCACGGCATCTTTAATTGGTGTGATGTTCACGGCATCTTTAATTGGTGTGATGTTCACGGCATCTTTAATTGGTGTGATGTTCACGGCATCTTTAATTGGTGTGATGTTCACGGCATCTTTAATTGGTGTGATGTTCACGGCATCTTTAATTGGTGTGATGTTCACGGCATCTTTAATTGGTGTGATGTTCACGGCATCTTTAATTGGTGTGATGTTCACGGCAACTTTAATTGGTCTGATGTTCACGGCAACTTTAATTGGTGTGATGTTCACGGCAACTTTAATTGGTGTGATGTTCACGGCAACTTTAATTGGTGTGATGTTCACGGCATCTTTAATTGGTGTGATGTTCACGGCATCTTTAATTGGTGTGATGTTCACGGCAACTTTAATTGGTGTGATGTTCACGGCATCTTTAATTGGTGTGATGTTTATGGCATCTTTAATTGGTGTGATGTTTATGACATCTTTAATTGGTGTGATGTTTATGGCATCTTTAATTGGTGTGATTTTTATGACATCTTTAATTCGTGTGATGTTTATGACATCTTTAATTGGTGTGATTTTTATGACATCTTTAATTCGTGTGATGTTTATGACATCTTTAATTGGTGTGATTTTTATGACATCTTTAATTCGTGTGATGTTTATGACATCTTTAATTGGTGTGATATTCATGACATCTTTAATTCGTGTGATGTTCATAACATCTTTAATTGGTGTGTTGTTTATGGTATCTTTATTTGGTGTGATGCTCATGGCATCCCCTCTGAAAGCCTGTAACACATTCAGTCTGCTGTACGGTTGAGTCAGGCCAAGCTATTGGAAAAGTTGGATGCAGTAAACTGCATCTCACCTCGCTAAGTCATTTCGCGGCAAATTGAAACCCTCCTGCCGTTCACTAGACCCAGTCACTCACAGAATGACTGTCAGCGACCGACGCTCAATGCTGACCGGGGCAGGAGAGGGCATGAATACGTACGGAGTTTCCCCACACGAGTCTGCAGGTGAAGAGCTCCCATGCTTCCCTTGTTTCCAAGAGAAACATTAAGGTAAGATACTTTGTGAACAGACCTAATATCAAGGTGTTGGACAGGAGTCTAGCCAAGTTTCCCAACATCGAACCCAGGCTAAGCTGCCTTCACAAATAGTTAACAAGAATAAGGGGAAGTGCAGTAAAGCTTAAAAAGGCAATGAATGAATCAATGAAAACGAGAAGTAGATTGTGAGCTTTATTGAAACACGATTACAAGAAACAAATTGGGCGTTGCGGCCAAGGCCTTCGTCAGCACAGAACAAACAAACACAAATCAACACAATACTACATGAAACACAGCACATGAGAAAATTAAGGGTACTTATCTGTATCCTAGCTGGGAACGACTGACGCGCGTTAGACGATTATTAGTGGATTGTAATAACCGGATGTATGGTCAGTGGGTCAAAGGTCAATACCGTCAGAAGCTCTGGTATTGGCTAAGCCTCTGGGTGGAAGAAAAAGCGGGAAGGGGATGGGGGTGGATAGGCGCCCATGTGCGCGGAAGAGTAAGTGGCAGTTCAATTACCATCAATCTGCTTTAGGGAATGTCTGCTGTAACTTGAGACGAACGTTGTGCCTCTGAGATGATAAAGATAATGCAGGTACCCAGGGATGGGATTTGTCACAATTATTGGGTCCGCATGCCCAATGGGTTAAAAAAGCGTGTTCTTTAAAATCCGTTTTGGAGCCGAGGTAGGGGTTTAAACCCCCACCCCGGACGTTTGGGCCAACATGTTCACTGTCGCCTTGACTTTGGGGGGTAAATTAGAAGCGAAATGGGTTCGCCTGATGGGGGGACCCGTAAAAGGAAAGTAATCCACACAAAAAATTCAGTTCCAATATTTAAAAAGGGGTGTGGACTACCCTTGTTCAAAGGAGCGAGCCCAAAAAAAATCCTCACCCTTTTTCAAAGGAGGGGGGTTTATCGGCAACAGGAAACCTTCTCAACAACGCCTAATTGGGGGGGCGGGGGAGGGTTGAGACGTGGAAAGGGCTGTTAAATTAAAGTAAATGTAGTGATGGGAACAAAACCAACTACTCTTAGATTTCCATTCGGATTTGAAGTTAAGAATTCGTATAAGTTATGTAGATTAGAAATTTGAGGCTCAGGGAAATAACCAAATCCTCGTGATGCACATATCCGAAGACAGGATGGTAGTCACAATCACCGATTTTGGCAATTAATGGGGAGTGCCCAATTAAAGTAATTTCCGGGCGGGGGATATTTTAGGCCACAAACAAACCAAACAAAAAACACCCCCCCCCCCACGGGGGGGGAAAATAGG